>JAWPHD010002056.1:207500-277996 GCA_037043455.1 Cyrtodaria siliqua | reverse complement strand
GCGTTAATATCAGAAATTTGTTAAGTTGACGTTCTTTAGGATATATATTATTATAGTAGAAAATAAAAGGTTGTAAATAAAACGGGCTTTATATGGTTGTTTGTGTAATTTGGGAATCCAATAAATCGTTGGAAGTCTGTTTTGCTTTTTGTCTATTCCAGCCTTGAAAATCTTGCACCGAGTGATATGCGTCGAAACAACATTATCTTCAGTAGATTGCACTGGAGTATACGAATTAGTACTCCGAGTTCCTGAGATAAAACATTGACGTTATTGACATTACGTCAATGTATTGACTACCGTTCATGAACTGTAGTGAAAATGCTTGCTAATGTTCACGATGCCCTCGAGCAGAATTCAATATTTTAAATGTCATCAGTACGAATATTTGAGCAAATGTTCATTTCACAACCTTTAGACAATCTGCTAAAATATTCAAGTCCCGACTAAAAATTTTCACTCATGAAGTCATGTGATGTTATGAGCCACATCACAGATGGCTTGTACTCGAGATGAGGACTTAAATTTACGTAATATTTGTATAAATAAAAAGCTACTCCATCTGGGCTACCGTTACCATAAACTTCGTGAAACCTTTGCAACATTTTATTATCGTAAAACTGATCTTCTTTCCAAATATAAGTAATTAAGAACTCTTCTGCGACAGGACTATCACAACCTGACACTTCTATGGTGATGTGATTTACAAACTTCGTAAGATCCTTGGTCATGATCACTTCATATTATCTTTGTTAAACTTGTTAACAAGTTTATCAAAAGAGGTTATGATCCAATCATCTTGCATCGCATTGCCTGCTTGGTGGTGGACCCATTTAAAGTTCGCCACTATGCTTTCCTCTTTAATTGTGAGATGACCGGACAGCTGTGGACTCTATGATGACGTCTACCTAAAGACCACAGGAAGGTGGCGTTTGATGTGTGTCTGCAATTTCGTCTTGTCGTGCTCTAATTGGTTTATTCTCTTGCTGCTCTGGCTTCTGCCAAGTCATTGAGTACCTTCTTTGTGCTTTCTAGGATATCCTTTTTTTGTATTTATATATATACGAGCATCTTTGTGTTTTACTTATATTGCCTATTATTGCCTGTTATACATGTAACATTATCAACACATATTTACTGACATAAAGTTTCGGTGGCCGGATTGGTTAGCATTTTCGCAACTTTTCAAAAGGTCTCGGGTTCGATTCACAGTGCGGTTGCATCTCAGATTTTTAAAACCCACTTCCGCAGTATTTTACTCGTGCAAGGTATTTTGAAACTATGCCTTCCTTCAAGTGGAGTGTAAAGCCGTCGATCACATTGCAGGGAGAGCCATACCCCGTGCACGTTAAAGATATCGCTGAACTTTTGTGTTTTCACAACCGTAAACCTAAAGAAATATAAAAAGATCGGACAGGGAATGTAGCATTCAAGGAGGACAGTCAACCACAAAACACGGAAACAAACACGCAAACAGACAAACAAGCATTATCGCCGTATCATGGTTTCATATGTCCCCAATAAGGGTTTTGAAAGCGAAACAAATAATTAAAATATACATATATATAAAAAAATATAAAAAAAGATAGAAAGAAAGAAAGAAGAAGAAGAAAAGAAGAACGATATCCCAAATACAGGGTTTAGAATTGAGCACAAAAGAAAAAGAACAGGAAGTGTAACATGAAATGTAATGAACCTCGAGCAGCAATAGACATTAAAATCTATTTATAGTAACACACACTCGACTTCTGTCCGTTACAAACAAACAAAAACTTTGTCATATTAACGCGAATCTTTGCTTCCATTGCTAGGAGTTTCACTGTAATTGTTTTGTTACTAAGAACACGTTTGTCTAAATTAATTAAGCATAGTATGAGGAAAGCAAACGTTATTAAATATTACCTGATAAGATATGTTATTACTTACCAAGTTTTCATCTTTAAGGACTATCGGTCAGCCATCTTTGAAAAAAAAATCCAAAATGGATGGGATATGATAAATTGAAATTTTCATCCAAATGCATATTATAGGCATGAACATTGTCAATGATATAATAGATGACATTAATGTAACTCTGTTGATGTGAACATAATATCAGAAACAATAATTATTTGGCAGAAATAGTGCCCTTTATATTCGAAAAGTTTGACGCAAGTTTACTCTAAGATGTTTTGTTTGTTATGTTAAATGAATTTGTCCATAGAATTGTCCATTTATCTAAAAAATGGCACACGAGACATCATTCTAAATAAAGTAAGCCATGTTATCATTTGGTGCACCCTATGTTTTGATTTAATAACTCAGTGGCCTTTTTGACAGTCACTGTTCCCATATTGTCAACCCTTTTATGTTTGTGGTGTAGCATAATTTGCTTTTATTTTCCTTTGTAGTTGTCGTTTGTTTTGTATATGTGCATTTGCTTGACTGTGTTCTGTGAACGCTTCATTTCCTTTTTCGAAATTTATAAATACTTTCACATGCCGAAACATATTTGCTTCAAATTTAGGATCCAAGCAGTAACACAAGGGTTTTCTTTTGAAGTGCACTCGTTTCCTAATGCACACGTGTTTGATTCCGCATCTGGTATGTTAATGTGAAGTGTAATGTAGTCGCCTACTTCCCAAGTGTGTCTCCACATAAAGACCATGTTAACGCTGTCGTCCGGGCCATTCGGAATGATTTTGTCTTGTATATGTTAAGCTGTGCAGCGGATGCTAGTAAATTAAAACTTTTATCCATCATGAAAGTATTGTTATGTTTTTACAAGTTTTACAGTACACACACACGATGATATGCACCGCTAGGTTTCTAGGTATTCATATGATGGTCATTAACATTTCCGTTGTTTCGGTAAATAAACACCATACAAATAGGATCCTTTCTATGATATGACATTACTTTCGACTATAAACTAAACGGGATTCGCTATACATTTGTAATTAACTTCAAACACTGATGTTGAAGTACATCTCTGTGGCCTTTTACCTTACACCAACATACATGTTAATAAGAAATAAATGAAATTATAATATACACATATTGTATTCGTATCTGCTCAACTAGTGCATATAAACATTTAAGATTCCCTCCGATACACACGACTGACAGGCCAACCGTATAAAACATACTGCGCTCAATGTCACACTGCTTCCTGCGACATTTACCATTGCGAAACAGCCATACATATTTTCTATATACTATTACTAATATAATCGTAAATAACAGGTAAACATATTTAAGTTATACACCTCAATGAGAAAACATAAAAGCAAAGGCTGCATGCATGGGCAATGACTGTAACGTACAGCTATATTAAGACTTCCATCCTCACTTCCACCATTAAGGACGAAACACTTACGCCGCCTTTTCACATATATTTTTTCTGCTTTTAAGATGATCTTGTTTGCATAAGTACACAAAAAACAAAAACGGACAATTGTTATTACCCTGTAACATGTGTAACCCAGGATACTTCAGTACATATTATGTATTATACTAAATGAATGAATGAATGAATGGTGTTTTACGGCACGTCGACACATAAATAGGTCATATTGTGGGCAAAAATCGATGAAGCATGGAGGAATGAAGTAGTAATTGAAAATAATGTAAACGTATAAAGATAAAACTATCTACAAATAAGGGATGATATGGTAGCAAAAAAAACCTATGTATTATACTAAAGGAAACTCCTAAGGCTCCCATATTACATTTCAAATAATATATATATATATATATATTCATTTTCTTATAATGTATTTTAATTTCTTATGGGAATATTTAAACGTGTTTTTTTAATTTTGAAGTGTTTCAAGTAATTATGAAGAATCACTCTAAATTCTCTGTGGGGTCCATCAAAGGAGTTAGCTGGGAGATGAAATTGGAAAATTAAACGAGACTTACCTCTGAAGAAGAGAAGTTGAGGTTTGATTGAGATTTTATCGACCACCAACTCCTTTAAGGATCACACACCTACCCTTTGAACCCACCCAAATATTAGGGATTTGATTCTTCATAATCTTTATTGAAATCGCAACTACTAGCGTACTCTAAAGACTGATTTGCACAAGTGACGAGCTGCGTCATCTCTGTGTGATCCCTAAAGGAGTTGGTGGTCGATAAAATCTCAATCAAACTTCAACTTCCCATCTTCAAAGGTAAGTCTCGTTTAATTTTTCAATTATATGATACACGTCAGTAAAGTTAGAAACATCTAACGGTAATCCATGATCATTTTGCAGGATCTTTACTCGTTTCAAATAAATATTCTTGATGAAGAGACTGATAAAGGTAAAGAACGCCCCACAGAGGAGACCATATTGTTTAACTATGGGTAACAAACACAAACTAGTGTATATCAAACTTTACTTTTCAACTTGAAATTATTTTACTATTATATTAACATTGTATTTAATATTAAAGTGTTCTGAACATAGTTGGTGTATAACAACTATTAAGTTATACAATTACTAGTATTCACCTATATTGCTAAATGATCTAGAAAATAACGACTGTATCACATTGTTTTCATTCCAATGCGTATGTTAAAAACCTTGTATTTGTAAAGCATTTACGAGTGCATTTCTACAGAAAAGACTCCTACAACATCTTGGAAACAGATGACCGATTCTGACAAATAAAATGTATACGAAGGTGTAATATTTGCATTTGCTCTTTATGTAAGCTGACAATAGTATATTTAACATATCATTAGCGTAATCTTATTATGTCTAGAGAATACGTTTGTTACTCTATGTCTATCGGGTGAATTATGTTTAGCACTCTAATATATGAGGACCATAGGAGTAATGCATCCCTATCTAACAAGATATTTTATTACTTACCACAGGCTTCATTTTTAAGCATTACATGCTATTCCAACATTAGCAATACAACTATGTTATGCAATAATTAATGTCCAACCGTTTTTAATGGTACTAATACAAACTGAAGTACAACGCTCTCAGATCACTATAATGAAAATCTGTCTCTTCCGTTTATAGTACCCTTTACAATATATGACTTCATAGGCTGCATGCATGGTTACGCACTGCATCAAATTGTTAAGGCAAAACGCTCTCCGCACTGATGTATATACATTTAAATATTCCTTCTTCCGCATTCAAGATTCGCTTGAATTGGAGAAAAATAACTAAAACGATAAATTTGTTATCGAGACATGTTTAAATCACTTTTATACTCTATTAACACTGAGGCTGCATGCCTTGTCAACCACCGTACATGGTTTGAATAATTACCAAAAACCTTAAGGTAATTTCAAACTAGCTAATTATGCCTTCCAGTAGGGAAGTATATATATCTTTTGATAGTTTCGATTAAGATTAAAAGTGTAACCTGAAAAATTAAACTGAACCTCATGAAACCCAATTTCATAGATGTTAGACATTCCGCCGACACGGCCCGACAGACTCTGTGTTTTCTACGGTGTCCTGTTAGGGCCATCTTACCATCGCATCTTACCATCGCATCTTACCATCGACAATCGCATCTTACCATCGCATCTTACCATACACCATCGCATCTTACCATCGACCATCGCGTCTTACCATCGCATCTTACCATCGACCATCGCATCTTACCATCGACCATCGCATCTTACCAACGACCATCGACTTATCGTAATATTTACACGTTATGTTTTTATCTTGATCAGCATGATAATTGATAAGTCGATGATCTATGGTCGATGGTAAGATGCGAGGGTCGATGGTAAGATGCGATGGTAAGATGAGATGTTCCATCCCATCTTACCATCGACCATCCCATCTTACCATCACATCTTACCATCGCATCTTACCATCGACCATCGCATCTTACCATCGACCATCGTATCTTACCATTGCATCTTACCATCGACCATCGCATCTTACCATCGACCTAGGTAATGCGATGGTAAGATGGCCCTAATAGGACACCGTAGTTTTCTTATATAAATTATGTAAAATTATTTAGGGAGCATTTGAATTAAACTATGGGAAAATACGTCTGACTCCGTATGTTCGTACTGTACCAAAAAAAAGAGCAAATTAATATATATTGAAAAGGACAATGCAACACAAAGAGTGGTGAAGATAGGGTAAGCGCCTTGAAACGGTCAGTAGGCAATACTGGCTAGGTTACATCGATTCCATATGAACACAACCTCGTCATTATCCTGTTTTAGCACCCAAAGTGACAAGGCAGTGTTTTATAATATTACTTGCTTGATGGCTGTCTAGGCTTTTGTGTTTTATATTCATATATGCAAGATTATACAAGATTATCGTTGTGGATTATCTTTGCGTTACACTTCTATTGCCTATTAATGCCTAGTTTGTTAGAGGATATAGCATAGCGGCCATTTCTTCGTTTGCACTGTCCCGTTTTATTGTGACGACCACAGGGTAAGCGGTGGGTTTGGGGCACCTATGATTTGGTTTAATAACCCAGTGGCCTTTTTGACAGTCACTGTTCCCAGGCGGTACCCCTATTGTCAACACTTTTATGTTTGTGGTGTGGCATAATTTGCTTCTATTTTCCTTTGTACTTGTCGTTTGTTTTGTATATGTGCATTTGCTTGACTGTGTTCTGTGAATGCTTCATTTCCTTTTCGAAATTTATAAATACTTTCACATGCCGAAACATTGCTTCAAATTTAGGATCCAAGCAGTAACACAAGGGTTTTCTTTTTGAAGTGCACTCGTTTCTTAATGCACACGTGTTTGATTCAGCATCTCGGTATGTTAATGTAAAGTGTAATGTAGTCGCCTACTTCCCAAGTGTGTCTCCACATCAAGACCATGTTACGCTGTCGTCCGGGCCATTCAGAATGGTTTTGTCTTGTACATGTTAAGCTGTGCAGCTGATGCTAATAAACTAAAATGTTTATCCATCATGAAAGTATTGATATGTTTTTCACGAAATACCCAATTTGAAGAAAAAAACAGTTTTACAGTACGACACACACGATGATATGCACCGGTAGGTTTCTAGGTATTCCTTTGATGGTCATTAACATTCCCGTTGTTTCGGTAAATAAACACCATACAAATAGGATCCTTTCTATGATATGACATTGCTTTCGTCTATAAACTAAACGGGATTCGCTATACATTTGTAATTAACTTCAAACACTGATGTTGAAGTACATCTCTGTGGCCATTTACGTTAAACTAACAAACATGTTAGTAAGATATAAATGAAATCATAATATACACATATCGTATTCGTATCTGCTCAAATATAACGTCTAACTAGTGCATATAAACATTTAAGATTCCCTCCGATACACACGATTAACAGGCCAACCGTATAAAACATACTGCCCTCAATGTCACAATGCGCCCTACGACATTTACCATTGCGAAACAGCCATATATATTTTCTCTATACTATTACTAATATAATCGTATATAACAGGTAAACATATTTAAGTTATACACCTCAATGAGAAAACATAAATGCAAAGGCTGCATGCATGGGCAATGACTGTAACGTACAGCTATATTAAGACCTCCACCCTCACTTCCACCTTTAAGGACGAAACACTTACGCATTTCAAATATATTCTTTCTGCTTTTAAGATGATCGTGTTTGCATGAGTACACAAAAAACCAAAACGGACAATTTTTATTTTCCTGTAACATGTGTAACCCAGGGTAGTTCAGTATATATTATGTATTATACTAAAGAAAACTCCTAACGCTCCCATATTACATTTCAAATATATATATTTTTTTTTCATTTTCTTATAATGTATTTTAATTTCTTATGGGTACATTTAAACGGTTATCGAAATTACTGCACACAACTGTTCGATTTACTTTCGGATGAGCTGTTTTCAAGCTTTTAAAAATGAGCGATTTTTATGTAAATCGATTGATATTTGAAATCATATACTAAAGGGGGTTATATGTTCTTTTTAGTGTATAATGTACAAAGATTGTCGTACGGGTAATTGTACCATACAGATTGTCGTACGGGTGATTGTACCATATGGATTGTCGTGCTGCTGATTGTACCATATGGATTTCCGTACGGGTGATTGCACCATATCGATTGTCGTGCGGGTGATTGTACCATATGGATTGTTGATTGTACCATATGGATTGTCGTACGGGTGATTGTAACATATCGATTGTCGTGCGGGTGATTGTACCATATGGATTGTTGATTGTACCATATGGATTGTCGTACGGGTGATTGTAACATATCGATTGTCGTGCGGGTGATTGTACCATATCGATTGCCGTGCGGGTGATTGTACCGCATGGATTGCCGTACGGGTGACTGTACCATATGAATTGTCGAACGGGTGATTATACTATATGGATTGTCGTACGGGTGATTGTACCATATAGATTGCCGTACAGGTGATTGCACTATATCGATTGTCGTGCGGGTGATTGTACCATATGGATTGCCGTACGGTTGATTGTACCATATGGATTGTCGTACGGGTGATTGTACAATATCGAATGTCGTGCGGGTTATTGAACCATATGGATTGCCGTACGGGCTATTGTACCTTATGGATTGTCGTAAGGGTGATTGTACCATATCTATTGTCGTACGGTTGATTGTGCCATATGGATTGTCTTACGGGTGATTGTGCCATATGGATCGTCGTACGGATGATTGTGCCATATGGATTGCCGTAGAGTGATTGTACCATATAGATTGTCGTGCGGGTGATTGTATCATATGGATTGCAGTTCGGGTGATTGCACCATATGGATTGTCGAACGAATGATTGTACCATGTGGATTGTCGTACGGGTTATTGTACCATATGGATTGTCGTACGGGTGATTGTACCATATGGATTCTCGTCTGGTGATTGTATCATATGGATTGCCGTACGGGTTATTTTACCATATGGACTGTCATATGGGTGATTGTGCCATATGGATTGTCGTACGGGTGATTGTACCATATGGATTGTCGTACGGATGATTGTACCATATGGATTGCCGTAGGGTGATTGTACCATATGGATTGTCGTGCGGGTGATTGTACCATATGTATTGCCATACGGGTGATTGCACCATATAGAATGCCGTACGGGTGATTGCACCATATCGATTGTCGTACGAGTGATTGTACCATATGGATTGCCGTACGGGTGATTGTATCATATGGATTGCCGTACGGGTGATTGTACCATATGGACTGTCGTACGGGTGATTGTACCATATGGATTGCCGTACGGGTGATTGTATCATATGGATTGCCGTACGGGTGATTGTACCATATGGACTGTCGTACGGGTGATTGTACCATATGGATTGTCGAACGGATGATTGTACCATATGGATTGTCGTACGGGTGATGTACCATATTGATTGTCGTACGGGTGATTGTACCATATTGATCGAACCATACAAATCCGACACACAGCCAACCAGTCGATCACGTAACCAAATATATTGTATCTTCTCTTCTCCCTCATTTTCTTCGCACATTGTGTAAGGTGCGGCCGTGGAGAGTAACCTGTATAGATGTAGATATAACAACGAAAGTTTCAGATAATTTAAAATGTTATGTTTTTACGGCTGGTAATCATTTCCCCAGAAACGTTCTCCGTATTATTTATTTTGTCAACAGCCAATATACGGACACCAACCGGTTGATATGTGATGTGTTCATGTCAAGATGTAGAGTAAATAGGCAAAACAATGTGGAAAAACCTCGGTGGCGAAGATATAGTTGAGAAAAAACTGCAAGGTTCGAACGTGATAAAAGTCTCTGGCGTCAAATTACGCATCATTCGAGAACAATTTTGGGTCGTGTGCGAAGCTTAAACATAACTACACGGAACTGCATTCCCCGATTTTTCATATCAGTGCAAGTAAAGAAAAATACGAAGATATAGCAAAGCATACCCACCTAGTTTACCTGTATTTTTGGCGCTGAAACTACCTCGGAAGTGGCGATGGAGCACGTTTGCATATATATATTGGTTTAGGGTTGCCGTATATACGATATTTGAGATTCCGGCCTTTCATCTACGCAGTACATAAAATATAGTTGTAGCGTGGTCGGTGACATTTCCTTTGATGAATGCATTCTACAACTACCAGATATTGGAATTTAGAGTACGGTCACTATGACATCACAGTTTTACTAAGTAATAGATAGAGTCTGGTCTTAGCGAGTTGGCTTATTTAAACACCGAGATGGGCGTAGCAAATAACCAACGAACTTAGACAGACTCTATCTTTTTTGTAGCATGGTGTATTTAGTAACACTGTGACGTCATAGTGACCGTACTCTAAATTCCAATATCCGGTAGTTGTAGTACGGTATAGCCACGCCCCTTTAGTTACCCTAAATTAAACGATTTAATGCTCTGCATTCATCAAAGGAAATGTCACCGACCATGCTACAAGTACACCATGCTACAAAAAAAGATAGAGTCTGTCTCAGCTCGTTGGTTATTTACCTGTTTAAATAAGCCAACTCGCTGAGACCAAACTATATCTATTACATATATACTCAGTACATTTAAAAACGCAACATTTTGAATTTTCGATTATTTTAGTCCGCCGATTTTTTGTTCAAATCAATATTATGAGGTTATTTAACATTGTTATGTACAATACGGTGATATCTTTGGACGAGTACTCAGCTGACACAACCATATTGGACTCGCCTAGCTGGCGAGCCGCTAGGTGAGTCCAATATGTTTGTGTCAGCTAGGCGAGCGCAATATGGTTGTGTCAGCTGGGTACTCGTCCAAATATATCACCGTATTGTACAGAACAATGTTAAATAACCTTTTTTATTATATACCTATTTCTCTCGATGTAGAAATATAAATGATTTCTTCTTCAGAAAGCATCTTTCACCAACTGTCAACTGTCAACACCAAACGACAACAAATATTTTCATTTAAGCGCTTTATAAACGAAAGTATATAGGCTTGTAAAGCAGTTATGTGATATTGATGCATTTTACCGGTTTTCGGACTTTATCGTTGAGTTAACATGGGGCTCGTGTACTGTAGTATACGGATTTAATATTATTTTTTTTGTACGCGCGTGCGTCCAATACGGAAATATATTGTACGGTCACATGGTACAAATGCAGACCGCTCATTGCAGGAGAGAAATATATATATAATAATGTATATTATGTTAGTTCACTAGTCTTTTTGTCCCAAAGGTTAACATAATATGTTGATACACAGTTGCATACGATTTCGTCTACTTCTTTCAGCTAAAACACATTTAACTTTAACATCTTTAACATCTCAAGAAATTAAATAATACCAAGTGTTGCATTTTCAAATGTACTGCGTGTATATGCGCTACTTTTTTCACACCAGTCTGCATCCACAAGGCTTATGTAGCATTGCAATAATTGAACCATGTCAGGTAGACGTAAATTAATGTTCAGTCATCCGCAGGTCGCAATGATAAAGATGGTGCACTGTTAAATAAATGAAATATGTGTGATATGTCATACACAGATACGTGTTTGGTGCAGTCTAGAACAACATGGGTTGTCGCCCCATGCCCAACACCAGCGGCCTTAGTGCCACTGGTATTTGGCATGTGTACCTTGTCAACACTTCTGTTTGTGGGGACACGTACTTTATTTCTAAATAATTAATTATCTATGTAATTCTTGTTTGTTTTGAATACAGTGTTGATGCGTTTGGTGAATACTACATGTTTTTTATTCGACTTTTGTATCTACTGTTATATGTCATATAATTATGTGCAGCTAGAGGCTTATGAGTGTAAACAACCCCATCTCTCACGACATTAAAATAGCGTTTTTAACCCTTGACACACTGTTTTAATCAGGATGAATACAACAAGCAGAGAAACACTTCGTATATAGCCATGAAAAGAGTTATTACATTATGGTATAACAGCCTAATGGGAGATTTCTTTATTCACACTGGATGACAATCAGATAATAGTGAAGTTTATTTCACCCTTGAACCTGGTTTAACCTTTAGCGGCCTTTGAGCCACTGACCGTTTGAACGCGGTACCACTACGTAATGCATGTGTAAATCGTTAGTTGAACATACGATACATGCATTTATTGGATTTAAAACAAATAAAACAAGACAGCATTACAAGTAAACATTTATACCACCAAACTACAAGTTGTTTATTCTAATTAGTAATGTATTAATTATATTGTTCCAGCATATAAAGGAAACGGAGATCACAAATTATATTTTATATATATATATCAGGGTTTGAAATTAACTAGGACAAGTAACTTACACAATTTACTTGTCCCCAGTCAAATTTATTTGTCCCCGCACTTCAAGTAAATGTGATACAAAAAATAAGATCAATCATGAAAGTGACTTTACATTCAATCAATGGCATTCCACCAATGAAAAGAAGATGGGGTTTATTTGTCATTTACAATGTGCTCACCAATGTTTTGACATTTTTTCAGTCACAAGTTTTAAAGATGTAAAATTCATTTCTTTTTATAAATTTAGTTGTCCGAAGGACAGGTCACCTGGGACAATTAACTTGTCCCCAGTAGAATCTACATGGCAGAGGATAAGGGGACAACTGTTGATGTCAAACCCTGTATATATATTAATTTTTCATGTTCTTGTAATGAATTTTCGTATGGGTACATATGAACCATACTGCAACATTAATGTTCAACAATTATTTCGATTTAATTTCAGATAATGAAAAAATGGTCAAATGGAAATCTTAGCAGTCGAATGAAATGCCACCGTAGGTCCGCACCACAAACAAAGAGCAAATTAGCTATGCAATGAAAAGGACAATACACAACAGAAAGAGTGGTGAAGACAGGGTTAACGACTTGGAACTGTCAGTAGGCAATATGCCCTACTGGTTAGATTAAATCGATTTTATTCTGCATTCAGCGTTCAAAATGACAGGACAGTGACAGGACAGTGACAGGACAGTAAAAATAAAAGTACACACCATCACAAAGAAATCGGACAGATTTCCTGATTAAAATGTGTAAAGTTGTCAGGAAATCCGTCAGTACCAGTTTTTATTTTCAAGTATGATGCACGTTTTACTTGAATATGTGTTGCACGTGTTCTCTCATTTACAAGAAATTCGAATGTTATACTACGGGGCGTTAGAAGTCCCATGCTATTCGATATATTATTCGAACGCAATGGACGTAGTATATACACCCTTAAACCACGGATACATGTAGCTCAGTTTCCATTTCATTACACACTAGTTGTAACTCATAGTCTTCAGGAGATTGTTAGAAATCCATCACGTTTCAAAATAAACAATGCAGTAAAGAGAAACACCATTAATCCATGCCATGTATTAATGATAACATATTCCATGTTGAAGAAGGGCAATAAGTCAAACGTAATTATATTAACATGATAATTTACATTGCCAAGCAGTTCTCTCCCTTTAAACATATGTTTGGATAAAAGGGTTAATGTCATATGTATTCCAACTTCAATTCCAATATGCCGTATTGTATCTTAGTGATGTAACGCGATTCCTGTCACATGTCGATTCTCACTCTTACTCATATCACATGCAAACAAATGGAATTCACATTGTACATGGAAGCAATTCTCATCATTAAACTTCATACAAATACATAATGAACGCTATAATACAATTGTTTTAAAATACATTGCGTGATCCGAGTATTAAATTTCATAACCCATCCAACCCTTTTTCCAAGAAGCGAAAACGGGATTGGTTGGGGGTATGAACTAAAACCTTAATTTTGGCTTAAACATTTTGCATATTGTAACATTAAAACATCTCATTTTTTGAGTAAAATATATTTTTATACATGTTTTATTGTCGAAATAACCGTTATAAAATCCTTCTGATATAAGCTTTCCCATCGTTTAATGGAATTTAGGCGGGACCACGTAATGTTAACGACGTAATATGATGCTAATGGACAAAACGATTCAATGTATAACGCCATTCAGACATCATTCCCATTCGTGTATCGCATCTTCAATGAGAAGTTTGAGTAGATGTCACACGACCGTAGACAGGCGCTGACACACTGGCAACCGACGAATTACGGCTCCTGTAAAAGTACGACAGAGATATATATATAGAGACTATCATGGTAGTGCCTGATCATATCCAGTTTATCAGGTGAGGCTGAGAAAACAAATGAAGTCCGCGGCTGTGCCGAGGGCTTCATCTTGTTCGTGCCGAACCTGATAAATTGGATACGATCAGCCACTACCATGATATTCTGTTTATCATGTTGATCGTTTAAAATCATTTAATTTACCTTTTATTCATTTTCTTTCCATTTTTCCGTTCAAAAACACTCAGACGTCATCAAATATACCCTGACGTCATCAAAAGACGTGCTGACGTCATCAAAAGAGGTGCACCTGACGGGATAGGAACGTAACTGCCGAGATAAGGTTTTATCTCAGGCACCCTGTTACTCGGCAGAATTATGCAGATCGACATGATAAATTAAAGTACTATACTTATATGTTAACTCGGGATCTTTCTCTTTGGAAATAGTAGTCATGTGAACACCGATGATGTCCTTATACGTCACAGCCTACGTCAGCTGTGACGTATATTACTTGTTATGTTGTTTAATACGTATGGGTTGATGTGGTATGTATGGCGGAGTGTATGAGGATATTGGCTGCGTGTATATACTTTTATGTTCATAATACGCATTAACAACTATGTATATCGGTGTTTACAGTGATGTATAGTTCGAACTATCTGTTTTATTGCAGTTTAAATGAAGAATGTTTAGGGCATATATGTTAGGGTTAACATGTATATGCAATTATTCATCGTTTGTTTTAAAACAGATTCGAAGAATGAGTATGTATTTCGACACTCATCTTTTGGGGTTTGGATCTGACTGGTTAAAGCCGTTTCTATATATGTATTTATATTGTGTCTATATAGTTTGGATTATCAAACGATATATACCTCGTCGTCAATAGGTTTAGAAACAGTGCAAATATGGTGTAACATTTGTCTGTTGATGCCGGGTTAGGGATAAACATCTCGAGACGTTTCGCTAGTCGTTTGATTCATGTTTGTGTTGTACTTACATTGCCTATTAGCATGATTAATGCCGCCTAGTTTGTTATATTGCCTATTAAAGTGATTAATGCCGCCTGGTTTGTTAGATGATATAGCCTGGCGGAGATTACTCATTGTCGTACTTGAATGCTACTTGAATAAAATTCTCAAACATTTCGATTTTAATATCTTCTTTTGTAGGTGACAATATGCACACTAAAACATCAGTGGCATTGCCATTACGTGGTCCGAGTATTAACTTTCATACCCCATCATACCCCATCCAACCCCTTCTCCACGAAGCAAAAAGCGGGGTTGACTGGGGTATGAAATAAAGCCTTAATTTCGATTTACTATTTTTTTATAGGTTTAAACAGGTTATTGCATTATTTTCAGTAAACAATGTTTTTAAACGCGTTTTATCCAAATATCCGTTATAAAATCCTGCCAATATAAGTTTTCTCATCGCTTAATGGAATTAAGGCGGGACCACGTAATGATACAGCTCCAAGGCGGTTCCCCTATTGTCCAGCCTGTTATGTTAATGATGTTCCATATTGCGCCTTCTTATTCACCCTGTAGTAAGTAATGGTTGTTTATTTGTTTGAACGCGAAACTCGTGTAAATTAGTAGTCTAGGAGCGATTCTCGAGCTAGAGAAATTTGAAAACGGTTACAACAGGTGTTTGACAAACATGAACATGAAACAGTCCTATGATGTTGATCAAATGTGTAAAAATCGAACAGGAGAAGTTTGAAAATTTTAGTACGTGCATGGCTTGTTAGTCTTTTCGAATTAATACTTTTTGAAAAATAATTTCGTTTAAATTGAACATATATCGAGATCAACTTTTATGAAAACGGAATAGAAAAACATTTGAAATGAAAACCCGTGGATTCACACTTGTTTTTCTAAATATATAGAGTTTTTATTTTATGATTTTACAAACAATTATTTAAGCAATTTCAGTAACTAAACGGTTTTACACACCTGGCTACGCGCCCTTTTCACGATGACGTAACGAAACGTTACATGACGTCACTTTTTTTAAAACCTTTAAAGGGACACTGTCCGTAAGTAAGCAGATATTGAGCATAACCAAATAACTGTCTGACTTTTATTCAGTGAAATATATACATGAAAACATGAGCATAGACACTAAGAAGACTGTAGTAATACATTCGTGAGTTTGAAAACAAAAAAGCTTAAATTATTATTTGTAAATAAACTGGGACCCACCGTATTTACCTTTTCTGCGATCACGTGACTTCCATTAGCGCATTAGGTTTTCACCATAGTATTTAGAGCGTAATATTAGCTCAGTCGGGAGCTAGGTCGACCACTTTACGCTCACTATTATTACCGCGAGTGTAATTTTACTTTGGGCTGCGAGTTCAAACGCCCGAAATGATTTCTCTTTTTTTTTGTACCGCGATTGAATTCCGTCAAACAATCCTGCTTTAATTAGTAAATATTCAGTAATGTTTGGTGTGTAATGTTTACGAACATAATAAGTGTGTGTTTTATAAGCTAAAAGTTACGGACAGTGTCCCTTTAACGTCATAGAAAGAAAGTAATTAAATAAACAGTGGATTTAACAGTATAACAGTTGGAATATCTTGTGAGTCGTGTTACTGTGCATTTGTGTTGGTTGTACATTAAAAAAGTAGTCCCGGCAGCTACTGTGGAATAAAACTCTACAGTGTGAAATAACACTTATTTTTCATTGATACAATACAGTATTTCATTGCTTATCATAAAATAAATTTGCAAATCTACAAATCATGATTAATTTTAATAGCAAATTACTAAGAAGCTACTCCATCAGGGCTACCGTTATCATAAACTTCAAAAAACTCTTGCAAAATTGTATTATCGTTACCCTAAACTAATTTTTTAAAATATAAATTTAATTTAAGAACACTTCTGCGACAAAGACTATCACAACCTGACTTCTATGGTGTTGTGATTTACAAACTTCGTAAGATCCTTGGTCATAATCAATTCACACAATCTTTATTGAACTTGTTAAAGCGGTTATGACGCTATAATTTTGCAACGTACAGCATGTTTAGTGGGTGATTTAAGGTTGGCACTATGCTTTCCTCTTTGATTGTGCGATGGCAGGATATATGGTGGTCCCAATGTTGACGTTTACCTAAATCCTCAAAGGATGTTAGTGTTTGATGTTTTGTCTTTAATTTTGTCTTGTTATGTGTTATACTTATATTGCCTCTTACTGTTTCATTGTTTGTTAGAGAATATAACCTTGGTATGGTAAGAGTGAGTTTTGATGCACCCTAGAACCTGGTTTCAACCACCAGCGGCCCTTTTTGCCACTGACCTTTCCAATGCGGTCAACCGTTTTATGTTTGTGTTGTCGTGTCTTGCCTTTTAGACACCTTTACACTTGTTTGTTTCTATGCGTGCTTTTGTTTGACTTTGGTCCTTGAATGCTGCATTTGCTGTTCGACTTTTAGATCTGCTTTTGTTTATCATTAATCGGCGCAAAGTTGTTACATTAATATATACACACCAAAAAAATGAGTACCCCATTTTTTGCTGGTATTCCCATGGGCCAGGTTTTGAGGGAGTAGGACAGCTTGAACAGCGCTTTAATTAAACAAAATGATTTATGTTTTAAGCACTCCTTACTGAGTTTTAAATATTCCTTTAAACAGTTTCAAATTTTGCCAAACGATACTCTTTTTATGGATGCAATGGAAACCTTAAAGGGAGGTAATTAGATGATATTTTATAATCAAACGCTGCTACTTACGCAATCGGTGTTGTGATTTCTGTGATTTATTTCTAAAGCAACGTATAGAGAATATTGTATTGGACAAATGGAGGTAATGTTTGTAGAATTTATGTGTTTTTACGAAAATGCATGGTTTAAGAAAAAGGGGGATAACTCACTCCCTTGTGTACTGAACCTTTCAAGAAATATGGACTATTGGTGGTGGTCGATCTAATTATTCTATATAAATCATTCATTATTTCCTGTTTTGCTGTTTATATAATAAAGGAAATAAAGAGGGGTACTTTTTTCCAATGATTTCGCATATTTCTATTTTTATCTCACAATATACCAGCGGGAGACTAATTTTAATGCCTCATATATACTTTGAGATTGACGGATGTCACTTTAATATAATGTTGAAACTAGTATTTTCCGAGAATGCATAGTGTCCCTTTAATATACTTTTAAAATTTATATTTCCCGAGATTGCCGCGAGTAACTTTAATACATTTTGGAAGTCGTTTTTTCGAGGAGATTGCCGTGGACCGATTTCATATGATATTGATAGAAGTGTTTTCCGAGATTGCCGCGTGTACCTTTAATAACATGTTGTAAGTAGTATTTTCCGAGATTGCCGTGTGTATCTTTAATAACATGTTGTGAGTGATATTTTCCGAGATTGCCGAGTGTATCTTTAATAATATGATGTAAGTAGTATTTTCCGAGATTGCCGAGTTTATCTTTAATAACATGTAACATTTAAAAACGACACTTGCAAAAGGTCATCAGGCGAATGTCAGCATGGATGTATCGGTGATTTTACTGATGACAAATGCGTACAAGGTATACTTTTAATCACTCAACCCTGCTGATCATACTTATACAAAAAAAAATCCAAACCGAAATCTAGAACTATACTCTTTCTTATAAACAATATGTATGAACTGTCAATAATAGCTAAAATAAACGACAATAGTTCACACATTTATTGATATGCGATACTTCTTTTCATTAGCCGCTGTTTACAAAACTACCTTATTATAGCTATTGTTTAAATTTACATGGGGTAACTACACTGGTAATATTATAGTCATGTATTTGACAATTACTGTAATAAATGTGATTTTTAAAAGTTTTACAGGAACAATATCATATCAATGTTTCGTGACAAAAGACGAAACTAAAATTCACTAATAAATTGTAACGTTGCTTTTTGTTTGAATTTTACCTTATTTTTTTTCATTTCATTTACACTGCACATGAAAGGTAAGCACAATGAACTCTACACTAAGCACTTTAATTAAGTCATTTTCCTCAAATTATTTTGAAAATTAAATAAGTAAGATTATGAAGGTATTTCGTTATACCTGCATGCAGTCTCAACATGATATTATTGCGCAGAGTCTGTGTATACAAATGTATCACAACAAGTGTTAAAACTCGAAAATATTCTATAAAAATTAAAAGCAAAAATGAGAAACTAACTAAAGAAACACATACAAAGAAAATAATAATAAACATCTCAGGATGTATCCAGAATCGTACTGAACAACCATAGTAGTTGCAGCTAAAGAGAAAACCAATCTAGGGTACGACCAGAAAACTCGAGGGACGAAAGCTCATGCACCCACCTCCCTTAGTTGGGGTTTCAGTAGGTACAATCATAGAGTCCCAAGAGGTAGTCCAGTCATCGCACAAGCGAAAAGTGAAGCGTAATGACTGACTGTAGAGGGGTCAATCACTAAATATGCAGTGCGCTGTAAACCAAAGGGTTATGTCCTTTTCTGACGAACTTCCTGATTACATTTGAAAAGCGGTCAGGAAACCCGTCAGACCCCTTTAACTTTCGAAGTTTATAGACCACATATCCATAAAATGAGGGTTGTGATATGCCTAGTCGCCGAAGTGTTTTAAGGTTGGTGTTGTACTTTTCCAGCAGGCCCTCGTTGCGGCGGTAGAATTAAGAGAAAGATCTACGTAGTTTGTGATAACGAAAACCCTGCTGAAGAAGTTTACTTGTAATAACTTGATTTCGATCATTGAAGTCTATAACATCATTACACGCTCTAGCAAATCGAATGAGCTGGGAGATATACACCCCGTATGAGGTAGCACGAGGTACACCTCCATCCAGGTGTTGATAGTTAACGATGTTAAAACTGAAATCATCTCTCTTATCATAGATTTTAGTATGAATACAATCATTTGAAATCGAGAGATGAAGATCGAGAAATGCTGCTACTGTATCCGAACTGTTGGCTTTATTCAACGTGAGCTCTGGTGGATACATGTTAGTAACCATATGAGCAAAGAACGGATTATCAATATCGAGTATGTCATCAAGATACCGAGAATTACTATTTAATGCATCAATAATTTCATAGCAGGTGACAAACTCAACATAAAATCTCTTTCATAGCAGTACAAAAACAAATCTGCAAAAAGTGGCGCACAGTTAGTACCCATAGGAATATAACAACCTGGCGGTAAATAGTTTTACCGTATCTTATAAAGATGTTATCCAGAAGAAAAGATAATGCTCTACAAACATCAGTACAAGTCCACAAATCATACTTTTCAATGGGGGCGTTAGTAAAGAAAGCCCTGCCATTATTACAAGCTAGAAAAGTTGTACCGTCTCTAGCAAATGTTTTCGGAATAAGCTGAAGCAATTTTTCTTTGATAAGAATATGTGGTAGTGTAGTATACAGTGTAGAAAAGTCGTAGGTGCGTAGAGAAGAGGCATGAAAATGCTTACACCGTAGTTTGTCAAGAACTTCTCCAGAGTTTTTGATAGACCAAAACACATTTATTCCTGAGTTCTCGAAGGCCTTATCTTACAGTGTTGCGTTGCCATGCGTGTAATTTGAAGGAGAGATATATAGATACACAAAAAATGACAAATATCAACTGTTGTAATGATTCCGTTTGATTAAAAGGAATACTCCTTGCAAATATCTTAAGAGTATCTAAGTAGGATCACTATTTAACATTGACATCGGATTTTAAAAAATGTTTCTAACAATTAATTGATACAGTCATACGCAATTGTGTTCTGATATAAAATACAGCTATATTTCGCTTTAAAGTCTCAGATATAAAAAACGATCCTTTATCTTTATCAGTCAATCTCTGAGTATAACTCAACGATGGTCATGATATATGAATATAAAACAAGCATAGACAGTCACAAAGCTAGTACTAAATGAATTGCAGAAGCCCGAGCAACAAGTGAATACACCGTTATGGGCACGCAAGATGGGTATTTATATGAAACAATGATAGGCATATTGTATAATGAATGTTTATGTATTAGGGATGTTTTAAATGTACAAACTGAATAGTCATCATACAGGTGTGTTATTTAACAAAATTATCAGTGTTACTGACGTTTATAAAACATGTTATATAAGATAAAACCTGTCAGAATAGATTTTGGGAGTAAGAGTAAGACTGATAGATGCAATGGAGATACCACAAAACAAATGTAACAGGTATGAACAGAGAAATTTGGAAATCGTTGAATACGATAAATACAAACACTATTGCAATTTTGATTTGATTAAACATGTTCACGAGCGGTTGAGCATGTTTAAGCAGATGCATCTTGCCGAACTTTCAGCACAGTACTTGAAACCGTATGACGTAAAAATGCAACAGCAACATAACACTCTTGCCTGACCCCTTTCTATGGTTATATTCATATGAGTATTGCGAGTGGCTTTAAATAAGGACTGTGAAACGTTCCTGTTAACATATTTAGACAAATACAACACATTGAACATTACCACGAGCATGAACAATAACCAGTATTGATACTAAGTCTACATTGTGCTACTGCATAAAATAAACTAATATTTAAAATAAAATGCACTCAACAAAGGTTATTGAAACACTCCACATGAATAATACGATACAAATCATGATTATTGCTTGCTATTTACTCATTCGTTTAAACCGTTTTATATAAATGTATCATAAACCCGTACATAAATGCACACCTGACCGTGTCATGCACTCTAAACATGTATTTACCAAAGAGGAAGAGATCCGTGTTCAGCACTCTGTAAACGTATTACATTGATAAATAAGGCGTGATCATGTGTGGCGAGGTATAAAGTATACACTACTACATTATTATTTTTAAACTTAATGCATAGAATGAAAAATCTTATATTACATATTTTGTGATGATTTATAGCAATATCCAGTGCATAGAAAAACCATATATACCCAGAGATCTACTGGGAGATATTTCCCAGTAGCCGGAAATCAACTGCTTGTTTTAGTTTAAACAATATTTTTATTCTCAAATGTATACACTTATTATGGTTACACAATATTATAATAAATTTAACACAATTTGAAAACGTTGATTCGGAAAAAAGCTTTTAGCTTATATCAATCCGTTTCCATAAACTGCTTGTTTTGACCCAATGTGTTATATAATTTCAGAAATGCAAAGGTAAATCAACAAAGACAGGTTTCTTTTCTTGTATATCGTCACAAAATATATAATATATTGTTTAATAACGTTACGGTAACCGTTCTTTTTGAAATACGGGTAATATTTCTGGTTATTTATCTCTACATTTTAACTCATGATAAACCTTGACATAGTGTGTACTTTATCGCAATTTAACTGATGAACGGCATTTTCCATTTTGTAACACAATAGCTGACACTATATATTTTGAATTTAGATAAGTATCTTATTTATAGTCATGTAAAATTGTGATGAAACGTCTTTACAATGCTTATAAATGAACATGCGTATTATATATTGTGCATTGTTGGACAAGCATATGTAAGTTATATCAGATCAGCACTATTCTTGTGGTATTACATAGGTGTAAATACTTATGGGTAAAAACGACCTTTTTGCGTATTAAGATATATTGCACAGTACTGTTTATTGTTGTAAATATAGCTGACTATTTGAGTATTGAATACAGTAGTGTAACTACGATGACCATCTTTAACCAACTTGTGATTTGATATTTTATTTAACACATAAATCAGTTTGCTCACAAGTAAGTATACATGTCGTATTTATACGGCATCTTTGTCTACCGAGGCTACATGAATGTTTGATGGATAATTCTGCTCGTTTTCATGAGTGTTTTTTGGCAGACTGCGTTCTGTGAAAGATACATTTTTATTCGACCTTTATACCTACTTGTAGAGTTCACTGTTTTAACTGGTAATAACTCATGAATATGAATGAGTCACGTGTGAAGTAGTTTCAAATAGACAAACACCCCAAAAGTCGGTATATAAGGCAGAAATTGATGCGTAAAATATCACTTCTCCTGATCTTCACAGCGTGCACGTCGCGGAGAGGGCACACATGACACTCGGGATGAGTGTTTCAGTCTAGGGCCTTGTCAGCCCTACACTACATTACCGGGATGAGCACTATATTACATAGGTAAATAGATGTTCGGTACTAAAAATGCCGGTACTACTGAACTGACGAAAGTACGGGAGGGTTCAGTAGACTCGAGTGTCATGTGACCAAAAGTGAAGATGTCTCCTGCGTCCCATCACAGCACACATCATCTGATGTCTACAGATCCTGGAAGTCAGAAGTCCGCGGGCCGGAGCCGGAGTCTAGATATCAGGGACGCAACCATAATCCCGGGTATCGAATCCCGGGTATCGAAGCGAATGTCGAGGCCTACATTCGACAGAAGACCGAAGGTGACAGGACGTCGGGCGGTGTGTGCGGCGCAGGGGTCATACTGTGATGGGTGTGGCCCCAAAAAGAGATCCCGACCAGTAGCGGATGTAGAGACGGCCAACTTAGCGGATGTAGCTTAGCGGATGTAGCATACCTTGACCAGACCACTTCAACGCCACAGCGAGAACTACACAACTACACAGAGCGAAAGCGACACACCATCTACATGCATACAACAGAAGCGACAACACAGCAGCAGCACTAGATCAACCTACACACTCACCTACAACAGATCAGACTCTATTGTGCCCATCGCGTCCGGGTTTCCTCGACGTGTTAGTTGGCGGACGGTCTATAAACCTTAGAACTACACACACACACGTAAAATACCACAGTTTTATTTAGCCTTCGTACAGGTAACATCGATAAATATGCGGATTCAGAATGTAATTGCCCGGGATGGGACTTGAACCACAGATGTTGCGCTTTAAGTTTTGATGGATGTACGTATAACCACTAGACCATGTCTATTTATTGGTATGTTGTAGCATTATTAACACTAAATAGGCATTACGTAAGAACTAGCGCACACACATCAAGCGGGAAATAACAAGTCGAGATATGGTTGTTTTGAGGCGAAATATTAGTTTCATATTGATAACATATAATATTACACCAGGCAATGTTAATTTACTCGTGCAACAAGATAGACTATACATGTATTGCTTCATATTGAGTTGCGTTCAAATAGGTTAAGTTATTTTGCCTCTTAATAAATGGTAGTTAGTACACCATTTTCTCAAGAATCGTTATATTTCAGTGGATAGGGCACCTGACTTGTCATCTGAAGGTCGTGTGTTCGAGTCCCGAAAGAGGCAGTTTTTTCTTCTGTAAACCATATTGTTACCAGTGTACAGGTACGATGTGCACCGGTCGATATATATACAATAAAATTAATGATGTCCTGCGTTATGTTAGCTCGCTTAAATACCAGATTTCGACATGAGCTGGTGAACATACAGACACGCCTACAAAGAAGAAATCGATTGATA
Organism: Cyrtodaria siliqua; assembly: GCA_037043455.1. Classification (NCBI taxonomy): domain Eukaryota; kingdom Metazoa; phylum Mollusca; class Bivalvia; order Adapedonta; family Hiatellidae; genus Cyrtodaria; species Cyrtodaria siliqua. Next base: position 253,491 of record JAWPHD010002056.1, on the reverse strand, counting down.
TAGAGACTCTGTAGCTGTAGCTGTAAGCTCACGCCTATTTGTGTTGCAATATAACGGAACAGTGTGAATAAAAAATGCATTTCATGCTACGTCCGGTATTCCCTAAAACACTAGGCAACATTAACTGGTGATAACACACAGATATTATAATGCACATATATACATATATATATATCATGCCTGGAAATTCACCCAGAATCTACACAACGACTTAACAGCAGCCAGAGCAACACGGACATGAACCGGTTAGGGTGTACGACACAATAGAATGGAAGAGAGGCATTACACAGTTTCTTCCTTTTCAAGATGTAGGTAGCCGCCATCAGCATTGCCGACAATATGGTATGCCTCTCCTTGTTCAACCACTAAATATACAGTAATATGCAAAATAATATGGTATTAAAAAGCAAGTCTAAGACAGTGATAATTGTCACAGGAGACTATATAATAATATAAAGAGGATGTTACATAAGTGCATTTTAATGATGAATATATTAAACGAGTTGGACAATATTATACCATATGAGGGTGTTACAAGCCAAAAAACGTACACGTATTAATGTATATGTAGCTGGCAATATATAAATATGATGACGTCGTATGTTGCTTCGGCCTTCTCCGTACCAAACCGGAGTCGTCGATTTCAGTAATCCGATATGTTTACCTGTTACAGAAATCGACGAGGCAATTTTGATTGCACACCGAGCTGAACGAGCGACGATTATACCTGTATTTATGTATGTATGTCATGCTATAACACTCCGACACCTCAAATTGTGTTACAAACTAATACAGTACACTTCACAAAAGTGTCGGTCTACTTTATTTCTTTCTCACACTTGCAAAGGAAATAACAGTTACTGTATTATTATCATACGTGCAACACCACTGAAGTAAATGAAACATATACACTGGAATAAAGAATTTACATATATTGGAATAAGAAAACACAAATGCAATTGTATTTGGATTAATGAGTTTTTATTTTGTAATATGTTTACATAAACTAGATATACAAATGATAAATAGAAAGGTCCTTAAATAGTATGTTCAAAATAAGTAAATGTATATGTTTCTATTTGCCTATCAATATTTCACAAAAAGGTCTTTAATAACAAAATAATTTGGTGAGTATTAGCTGACTATAGTATTCGAATATACAGAAGAGATTACATTCATATCAATATGCCGATGAGTAAAGAGATTGTATTAACACGAATAATGTGACAAATTTAAAATGATTGACTAAAACAACAATACATGAAAAATAATCTTGAGTAATTTGCACACGGTTACCACTGCACAGTTTAACATTTCATTTCACTCAAACAACAACAACAACAACTACAACAACAACTACAACAACAATAATAACAACAACAACAGCAGCAGCAGCAACAACAATAACAATTACAACAACAGCAACAACATAATACTACTACTACTACTACTACTATTGCTACTTTTACTTTTACTACTACTACGAATAATAATAAAAAAAATATAATAGTAATAATAATAATAATTATAAATATCATAGACAAACGAGGATTAGCTGTTCTGACAAATGTGAACCTACGTGCCATTGCGTTTACGAGCTGTGTTTGCTATTTACCTTTGTCTACGCTTTTTCACATATACGGATGCAGCACAGTTAGGAAGCACATACTAGTTCATGTCGTCATGTTTAATATCGAAGGAATCTTTAGACTTGCCACTAAAATGAAAATATTCGGGGACAATTTTAAGATATTTAATTCAGGTAAAACATGAACTTGTTACGTTATAAGTTGAACACCTCTTGTAGTAGGGCCAATTGCTGAAATTCAATTAGTGATTAGATAGTACGTTGTTACTTCCCTTTCCCAGCATCCATGAATTTGAAATGAAGTTGACATATACTATAGCCATTGAAGAAATTAATAGGTGTGTCCTTTTAAACTAATTGTTAGTATTTGTCAATTACCATCATCAATGTGCACCCAACTTGATTATTTAAATGGTACATGCATGATAGTTAAATGAAAACATGAACAATTGATTGACGCCTTTGTAATTCGCCTCTAAGTCTTCGTCCTTGAGTTTGCGATGACGGACAAGTTGTGCGGTACCCTATGATGACGTATAACAAAAGGCGTTTGGTGATTGAGTCCAATCTTGTCTTGTCGTGCCCTTAATGGTTTATTCTATTGTTGCTCTGTTTTCTGGTAAGTCACTGAGTACATACTTTTTGGCTTTCTATTTTGAATGCAAATATACATGAACATCTTTGTGTTATACTTCTGTTGCCGAATGATACTGCCTAGTTCGTTGGAGGATATAGCCTGGCGGCAATTTCTTTATTTAAAGTGTTCCGAATTATTGGGATGATAATCATGATAATAGGGTAAGAATGATATTTGGTGCACCCTGGAACTATAACGTAGTTTAAACCTCCAGTCATTCATTTAGATTATTGGCTATACTATTTCATACCTTGTGCGTTATCGTAGAATACTCTGTGTATAACGTGACTATTTTAAGTTATGGCCTCATTTATTTTCCTTTCATGAACATAGTTATTTTGTAATAAAAGTGTTAATATACATCGACACAATCGATAATAGCTAAGAATAATGGCATTACTTTTTCATCAGTGCCAGCTATGCCTTCAGAAGCGTCATGCTTTATATTTCCGCTGAAACATATACAGTAATTATATATCTCATCTCTCACAGGCATCACCCGGTATTGGTGCTATTGAAATATTGACTAAAATTTGCTTTAACCTTATCTGAAATTCAAAATAGTATTATGTGAAACACTACGATATTTGTTAAAGAAACTACTAAATACGTCACGTACGAGCCAAAATCAATTGTATCTATACAAACTCGAACACGTCGACTTCAGTGAATCGCTTGACGGATTCATATAATAAGAAACATTGCAAACGGTATATACTACATGTAACACTAATATAAACTGACTTTAAACATGTTTAATGGAAGTTTAATAATACATCTATAACATATATTCACATATAAGCATAAAGGATATTCCCAGATATTTCAGCACTATTTTGTAATGATACGTTTACATCTTTCAGCGCTAGTTAATTTTTAATCTTCGAGCATTAATAATTAGGTTATTCTAAATTATGTAAGTAACGATAACTTGACAATACTTCAAACACGGTTCAAACAAAATACATAAATATGTAACATCCGTTTAATATTCGTACGCACCATGACATAGTTTCACCTATTCTTACCCTTTTGTGTTTGCGATGTCATATCTTGCCTTTTATTCACCTTTATAGTTGTTGTTTGTTTCTGTGTGTGTTTGTGGTTGACTGTCGTCCTTGAATTTTTCTTTTCCTGTTCGATTTTATATCTACTTTTACAATATACTTATTCTTGATGCTTCCCAGTAGTGTGTGGAACGTGCCATATGTTACAATGTAGGAAATAACACCAACGGCTTCAACACTTTATTGACGTAATAATCAAGCCACACAACGTTGTGCTTGTGTTCCTAGTTAGTTAACAATATTAGTGGTTATGCATTTTCTTTCACTAAAAAATCCTGATGTTTGATGCATACAAACATAATACATACTTAATATTGATTATATAACATATATCATTTAACATCACACATGCATATACAATAATAATTCAGATATTAAACAAAGACATACATATAGTTGAGTGCTCGGTCCTGTGGTAGAGCGTCGCACTCCAGATCGGGAGATCTTGGGTTCGATCATCACCATGACCATGCTGTCTATCCTTGAGCAAGATAATTTATCTACATTTCGTACTACTGGTTTTACCCAGGAAGCCATCGAGAGTGATTAATATAAGTTGAAAGAACTTCGCAATCAAAGTTACAGAAATATGTTTGCACTGTAAATCAACATGCATTGGTTATACTGATACTAACAAAATATACATGTTTCAAAGGATTCTGTTTATATTTAACTTTTTCTCTGACAGCAACATAACAGATGTGTCTTCCAAAACCTATATTTTCATATTTTCATATTCCGAGGTTGTCGCAACGTTGTATTGGTCTTCATCGTCCTGTCGGTTCTGCAAACACTCGTACTTTGATATCTCTGCATCGTCTGCAAACAAAGCAGTGTTAGTATATATGTGTTATTGTTTATAACCACATATACTACAGCTAGAATTAGAGTAGTTACATCAAACAAAGCAGTGTTAGTATATATGTGTTATTGTTTGTAACCACATATACTACAACTAGAAATAGAGTAGTTACATCAAGTTTCAATCAATTCGATGCTGAAGTGTGCAACTAATTGTTACGCCCTCGTCGTTGCATAAAACGTGAAGGTTACAAAACAGCTGGAACTAAGAGAGCACATATCAGCTATTGTTTCAAATAAGAGCCTCGAAATAACTGCAGGTCCATATTTTCGTGATTTCAATAAGATTTACATTTGAATCATCGCATGAGTTAAAATACACATACCACAAATCTAAAACAGGTTCTTATTTCTGTATTGTTGCGTACCAGTTTGAAACAAAGCATAAAAGGTTTGAAAATAAAGGTTTTGATACTTCAATAAAACTCTGTTGTTCTTTCACCATTTGTCTTTAATATAGTTTTCATGTAACAAACATCTGCCACATACGATTTAAAGCGTGTAGGACAAACAATTCAACTGCATCCTGCAATTTCACTAAGTGGTAGATAGTATAAAAACTAAGCTTTTCAATTTCTGAGAACATTTTAATTTCTCGTTAGATCCATTGGATATGATTGAAAGTTATGCATGAAGACACACACATATTTGAACCGTTTAGATTGTTTTCAAATGTCTCTGAAATCGTAAGGTTTACTGAAAAAAGTTCTATCGAAATGTGTTCTTCTTATCTAAGGCACTACCTGGTAATGTCCAATGTAAATGCAACATTACGTCTCTGTGTAACCGATGGAAAATGGCATGTATCCAATTTCAATGCATATTGAGAAATAATCATGTGGCCCTTACATGAGTTTCAGGATTAAAAGTCAAAATATGAATTGAGGTATTTGTAATACATTTATAAGCAGTTCTGCATAAGTTACTGATTTACATGCACACACAACATATACCTGTATTGCCAACGTATTCATATGCAGATTCCGGTACGTCATCCCTCACTTCATTGTTAGTTGGGTGCTCTTCGTCGCCAAAGGTTTCGTCTATCTTGTCGTACTCAGACGTGACGTTGTCGTTGCGTTCGACTATAGGACTTATCGGTATATCTTAACAGATATCAATATTTAATTAGTATTACAGACATTGCATAAAAAATGGTGGCATATATTTCGTAATATGTATGCTTCATAAAAAGACAACACAATAGTGTACATTTTAACAGTAACCTTTTAAATGATGTTTAAAATCGTGCCTTTAAAGATAATTTCCTAATAGTGTAATGTGTTGATAAGTGTGGAATATAAAATTACGGCACGTGTAATCCCTGAAATAACATAATATATAAACAGAACATGTATAACTACATGTAATATGTTGTTAATTAACATACAATAAAACACAGATTAAATGTCCAAAGAATACCAAATTCAATGCTTATTTAAGCTAACTTACTATGAATATCCTGTGAACCAGTGGTTTGCCGTTGTTTTCTAATTCTGTGAATAAAAGGCAACATCGTTTCCATAAGGACTATAAACATATACTAGTTTGGAAAGTAAATGTATTTATAATGATGATATACAACATAAATTGAAATAGTAAATATAATAGTTAGTATTGAACAAAATAAGAATCTAGACAAAATTGTACGTTGAATCAAAATAAATAATCAAGCATTTTATATGTCTGGTAAGGAGTCTAAATCATGACATTTATTCTGAGAAAAAATTAAACAACATTAAACATATCTACTGCCAAGGTTTCTGCCGCCGAAACCATTAACATGTTCAAAACAGTTTTGCAAATTACACCAGAGACCTTTACGTCGTACAATTCAACTATTTCCACCGGAATAACGATACTCAGGAATAAGAATAATCAGTACTATATTTCAATCAGAATATCGATAATCGGTAAGCTATTTCAACCCATTTCGACCGGAATAACAGTAATCGGTAAAATAATTAAACCTGAATAACGATGATCGGTAACGAATTTCAAATGGAATAGCGATAATCGGTAAACTAATTAAACCTGAGATAACGATAATCGGTAAAGTATTTATACTGGAATAGCGACAATCGGTAAACTATTTAAACCTGAGATAGCAATAATCGGTAAAGTATTTCAACTGGAATAGCGATAATCGGTAAACTATTTAAACCGGAATAACGATAATCAATAAAGTATTTCAATCGGAATAACGACAAAAGGATGTTAGCGTCTAAGCAGAATTCATAACAGGTCATTAGAGTATGTATTAGTTAAATAATGTTGAACTTCGCTAATCCTATCACGTTTTCTTTGTTTATATTCACCTAACAATTAACGGATTGTTTCAGCACTCAGCTGTATTGATTGAAACAGACAAGAACAAACACTAACATATTTCATTAGGCTTAAAATATTTTTGTTTAAACAATATCAACAGTTTACACTAACCGTATGAATCGTATTACCACGAACACAATTGCTGCAACAACCAGCATCGCAAGAGCCACTCCCACACCGGCATATACACCAACAGTGGTGCTTGTTGAAGCAGAGTCTGACCCGTCAACAACTGAAACGAATATGAGAGAGAGAACAACATTGTGTTCATATCTGGTGTATAATATTAGGTTGTATAAATTATCGAAACAACGATACCATTTGGTAAAAACGAACATATCGTAAATTTCAACGAGATTACACACACACAACACAATGCTACACATTGGGGGAGAGCTATAACACATGATTGGAAATGCCACATATAAGTATGATGATTGGCGAAGCAGTTGTTTAAAATAAATAAAACTGGATCACAATGGGATTACTACATGTAACTATACGAACACCCCTCGTATTGGCGGGATATTTGTTTGGTAAGTTGTTTAGGCAGTATATATAGCTTAGGATTAAATGACCACCTTCTATCACTAACACATTACACAAACAACACCATATAATACAATATATTTTAACACACTATTCATGAACACGTATAGTATTCCACCGTGTCATAGGTATTAGTAAATTCACAGCATGATATATTAAATCGGTACCTTGTTGACAATAGATTCCAGTATAGCCAGTAACACACCCCACCCTGCACGCCCCGGTAATGTCGCATACAATGTTAAGGCAGGACACGCTACACTCATCTTTACACGACTTTCCATGCCAACCGTTTTTACACCCCAACGTACACGTGCCGTCTAATTCTTGACAAGGCCTATCCTCAGGTTCTACAGATTTACAATTATCGCTACATCTCTGGCTACACTGACGGCCGTAATAATTTCTCGGACATCCAGATGTGCAATCTCCGGATTTCCAATCACAGTCATTATGTACACAACCTGAAGAACACTCGTTTTGGCACGTGTCACCATAAAAGCCACGTAGGCAACTCTCGCATTTACCGTCGCTACTGCATATGCCATGACAATGATCAGGGCAACTGATCGAACAAGAAATTCCGTAATATCCAGGATGACACTCCGTACACGAGCTCAGTGACGTGCATGATTTACAGTTCGGTTGACAAGTATTATAACAGTCACCACTTCCTTTACTACATTCGCCATTAACGCATGTACTCGAGCAATTGTATTGGCAGTACGGTCCATAATATCCTGGATTACACCCAGTACATGTGGTATCCCCGGTGCACGATTTACAGTTCTGCCTGCAAGTAGCGTAACATTCACCACTTGTGCTATTACATTCTCCATTTACGCATGTTCCCGAGCAATTGTGTTGGCAGTATGGTCCATAATATCCAGGATTACACTCAGTGCATGTGATGTCCCCGGTGCACGATTTACAGTTCTGTCTGCAGTCATATCGACAGTCGTAATACGGACTACTACTATAGCCGTCCACACAGGCTGTACATTGGCTAGATGAGATACATGAAACACAGGTAGCCGGACATGTGTTACATACGCCGGTTGATTTGTCGCACAATGCATTATTACAATCTGAGCAATTGTATTGACAGTACGACCCATAATATCCAGTATTACACTCAGTACATGTGGAGGTCCCGGTGCACGATTTACAGTTCTGCCTGCAAGTAGCGTAACATTTACCACTTGTACTATTACATTCTCTATTTACGCATGTACCCGAGCAAATGTGTTGACAGTATGGTCCGTAATATCCTGGATTACACTCAGTACATGTGGTGTCCCCGGTGCACGATTTACAGTTCTTTTTACAGTTATATTGACAGTCATCATTCGGTTCTCTACCATAGTGGCCGTCTACACAGGTTGTGCATTGACCGAATGATGAACACAACGCGCAGTTACCTGGACATTGGTTATTGCATTTACCAGTTGATTTATCGCACTCTCCATTATCACAAACAGTCACGCAGCTGTATTGACAGGCCTTTCCATAATATCCAGCTTTACATGCTGTACATCCAACAGTAAGGCATGGATATTGTGTACAGCATGCACATGACTGACAGGTGATCGATTGACCGTACACTGCAATATATAGATTCATTAGTAATAAATAAATAAATAAATAAATAAATAAATAAATAAACAAATAAATATATATATAATTATATATCTATCTATATCTATAAGAGAGAGAGAGAGAGAGAGAGAGAGAGAGTGAGAGATTCTGAATCCTTTGAATGTCGTTCAGTAACATGCAACTGATATGAGAAATCACATTTAAATATTTACTGTACTGTTTACCATTAATTACGTATGTGTCTCTCGTCGGAGTCTCATATAAAATGACAGGTTACTTTACCATTGAAGATCTCAATATTCGATGAATATACACGAGAGCATTAACGATATATTTATATATGCAAAACAACATTTTATGTTTTATTTCATATTGAATTATTATGCATTTGATAATTCGATAATGACATATATATAATACTGCTGGGTTTACGTACTATTACCAACAATCTTCTGAATTATAATGTATTTGCCATATTTTAGCATTTAAATGGAAGAGGGATGCAGCCATCCCAGTTTAAACACTTTGTTCTAACCATTATATAATACATTTATATATTTAACTGTGAGACAGTAGTAACACCACATGGTACCTTGGAACGATCAGTAGCCTAATGAGCTACGGTGTTTTGTTTACGCCGAGTGCTATAGAGGGAGCTGGAGAGCAGTATCATTCACGTTTCATATTCTGCACACAGTCGTGAAGAATACGGTATGAAAACGTATTTGGCACTCATCGTGTGAAGAATACGGAATAACAACCGTAGTTGGTGCACATATGCTCAACTTCCGTAATTTTAACACATTTCAACTGATCTGAGCTATTGTCGTCACTGGATTGTCGGCAGCGTTTGCGACGGCTTCAAATTAAATGTTGAACTCATCAATACGAATGTTCGAATCTCACCGCAATAATTAAACACCAACTACCTTGCTTTAGTAAGATCAAATTGTTACGTATATGGTCAAACGCCAACTTTATGATCACACGCCAGCCCAAGACTGTTAGAAAAAAAAACTAGGTATATGATTTTTATACAGTTCATGATGTATTGATCATAATGCAGAACAATGAAATTTTCATTATTGTATGAATTTGTAACACAATTCGTCCCATTGGTGCAAAAAGGTACCAAGTGACATTTTCATAGTTTTGAGAAAAACGCAATTGAAGTTTTGGATTGTTGCGAAAAATCACAAACTGCTATTTAAGTGGTGCAACTTTGCACAACTGGGAAAAATATTATTAATAATATGATAGTAAATGTTCATTTCACTAATCTTTCTTTTTAAAGATGATTTTTGCCATTTTTGTACTTGGTTCCTTTTTGCATGGAACAATTTCGACAATGTCAGATGGTACCTTTTTGCTCCAATGAGATGATATTATAGTTGTCTTGGTAATACAGTACACTTTAAGTGAAAAATCATCAGGTTAATTTTAATATATAATTTTTACCCTTGCCCAAAGATCTAATAACCAAAACCACCATTAAAATGATAAATGCACAAAGGTACTAGTGTGTGCAATAAGGTACCGTATGATGGCATATGTCAGTTGGCACCATTTTGCACAAAATAAATAATATATAATGTATTGTTTTATTAATGCAAAAAGGTACCATATTGACACACTTGGTACCTTTTTGCACCAAGGAAATGACAGAAATGTGAATGGCCATCTTATTACATATATGTCATAAAATCCTTAATTGAAGGAATATAGCTTAGATATTTATACAGTATGAAGATTACATGAAATTATAATGAAATATGTCAAAAAGTCATTTTTGGCCAAAATGTCGGATGGTACCTTTTTGCACCAATGGGACGAATTTGACGTCTAAAGTTTAAACACAAGAAAACATTCCATGCTATTTTTGATGTTAAACAAAAAACAGTCGGCCATTTATATACGTATTAAAGGAAAGTTACAGGCAATATTAAAGGAAAGTTACAGGCAATGCCTGTAACTTTACTTTAATACGTATATAAATGGCCGACTGGTTTTTCATTTAATATTGCCTGTAACTTTCCTTTAATACGTATATAAATGACCGACTTTTTTTTGTTTATCTAGCAACGTTTAATATCAAGAATAGCATATATAATGTTTTCTTGTGTTCAAGCTTTATACGCCATTTGTTATACTGCATTACCTTGCTGCACTTCAAAGACGACTGATACCCAAAGGATGTAGACACCATAATGGACCTGAAAGTATATTCATACAATAGTAAATTGCTAACAAACAAACAAACATAGTAGTATGTAAACAACTAGAAATATTTGGATCATACTAAGTCTTATACAAAGACTATTTTAGAAAAAAGACAAAAGTGTACCTCCACAAAACACACACAACACACAAGATAAGTGTGAAATAAATACCGGATCCCTTGGAAGCAACAAACTCAAACAAGAAATAAAAGTAGCAGACTCTATTTTATTGAAACTATTCATGAGAGGTAATGTAAATTGCAACACCTCTCACGCATCCTAGCACAGGCTTAAGTGATAGTCTACTTAAAAGCCGCAACGACTGGGCTTGATGATCCCAAAGGACCAGTAAGTAATAACACTACTGATTTGTAGTTGGGGCAACATTTTACGGCCGCCACACAGCACCACCACTAAGCATACACGAGTGTGAAAACCAATAAAGAATGAAAAGGGGATCCATTGGAAGCAACAAACACAAACAAGAAATACAAGTAGCAGAATCGGTTTTATTGAGTCTGTTCATGAGATGTAATGTAGCAACCCCTCTCACGACTCCTAGCACCGGCTTAATCTATATTCTACTTTAATGCCACAAAGACTGGGCTTGATGATCCCAAAGGACCAGTAGTTTATGTGTGTTTTAAACGACTTGTGGTCAGTGAAACCACTTAGGACGATCTTTTTGTTTAACCACATAGTATAGATGTACAGATTAAATGTCTATGCGTTCATTTCTTTTAATAAGTTTCTATATAATTTGTTAACACCAGCAGAACACGTTTGAAACTTAACAGATAAAATAATACTACAATGATACTCATTATTGTTTTATTTGCTACTTTATGCGTTTGTCATGCTCCATTTTGCATATTTGTTCCTAAAGGATAAATAAATATACTCATACAATATTCGACTTTTTGAGTAGAATTCCAGTAACACGTATGTATTTAAAGCCAATCATATGACATCACAAACACAAAAGGGTTGACAGTAGGGCTACCGCCTTGGAACGGTCAGTGGCAGAAAGGGCCACTGGGGTTTAAACCAGGTTGTACGGTGACCAAATATAACTCTTACCTTATGTCATCCCAATTAAACGGGACCAGGATATTCTAACAAAGAAGGAAACATTAATAGGCAAACATAAGTATTCATTCGGTACACAGGCAAACCGGCAGCAAATCAGTAGGCATTTAACTACACTGATACAAATAAGAAAACAATATTAGTCCTACTTCCGCATTTAAGATTATTTTGTTATTGACATCACATTGATCACATAATAACACTGAGGCCGCATGAGTTGTCAACCGCAACGACATAGTTTGAACAATGTAAGGTAGCTTCAAACTGGATAACTTCCGCCTTCCAGTAGGGAATATATATATATATATGGTTTGATAGTTTCTATTAAGTTTGTTTGTATGGTGTTTTACGTCATTTTCAACACATGTAAGGTTATATATGACGGTCGATTTTTTGTGGTGGAGGCAGAACACCCACTTTTCCTGGGTAGAACCAGTACTGTACACCTCCCGCCATCCGTAAAAATCGTTACTTCCTCACTTGCAAGTCGAGTTCCCAGTGGGATTCGCACCCGCAGCGGTGACAGGAGAAGGTTTACAGAAAGACTTTGAGATATAACTGTTATATAAACAATAAAAGTTACTTACTCAAACTCATTATACTGTTAGACATTCGTTTTTCTTTGAGACAGATTACGTATTTTTATATTTAACAATGTGAAATAAGCCCACACGTGCCGATATTTTGGTTTGACCATGTAAAACACCTGACAGTATTCTTATTTATACTCTTTTAAACGTAAAGAATGAATACCAGCTACAAATTAGTTTCGTTGTAATATAATCAACTGCAGTTATTTAATATTACAACTTATACCGATGTCGTTCGCTGGAGCTAGTGAAAAGCCCAGTAAACTTTATCACGATATTGCTAACGAATAATAGAAGGGTGAATAGTGAGCTTCGCTGACTTATTATGATAATAAATAGATTCACAGTTTATATCTCATCTTAAGCCAAGTCATTGAGTACCTTCATTGTGGCTTTCTAGGCTATTGTTTTTTTGTATTATATTTACACGGGCATATTTGTGTTTTACTTGTATTGCCTATGGATGCTGCCTTGTTGGTTAGAGATTAGATCATTTAGAAATTTACAAATGCATTTCGACAGAACACAAATCTACAACACCGTGGAAAGAGTTGACCGATTTTGACAAATTTGAAGTGAGCGTAATATTTGCATATGCACTTCTATTCATGTAAGCTGACAGTAGCATAGTTAACATATAATTATCATGATGATCGTATAATGTCTAGATGATTATTTAATTTCTAACAACACGTTTATCTAAATTAAATTAACCGTAGTATGGTATGAGGAAAGCATGCGTTATTAAATATTACCTGACAAGAAATGTAATTACTTACCCCAGTGTTCATCTTTAGGTGTAAGATGTTATTCCAACATTAACATTAAAACTATGTCATGCAATAATTCCAAATGTGTACAAAGTGTACATGTACAAAGAAAGGGGAATAACAACGCTCTCTGTAAGACACCAAATATAAAATCAAACTGGGTCTCTTAAGTGGATAGTAGTTTAGTACCCTGTGTACAGGGTAACGCTTCAGTTTCAATATAGCCACATGCATGGTTACGCCACATGCATGGTTACGCACTGTAACAAATTATTAAGGCAAAACGAACTATACCATTGATTTATTACTAATATTCCTACTTCCGCATTCATGATAGGTTTGAATATGAGAAAAATAATTAAACGATAATTTTGTTATAGAGACATCTATACATTTTATTATTGATTCTTTATTAACACTGAGGCTACATGCTTTGTCAACTACTGTAACATAGTTTGAATAACTACTAAACATGGTAAGGTAAATTCAAACTAGATAACTTCCACTTTCCAGTACGGAAATATATATATTTATTTTTGATAGTTTCGATTAAGATTTCGGGATACAGTTGTTAATATGTAAACGATTAAAATTACTCACAATTTATATAAAAAGGTAGGAAAGGAGAAAATTAACCTAATTTCATAAATGTTAGTCATTCCACCGACAGACACTTTTTTCTTATATGTAAAAACTGTTTAGGGGGCATTTGAAATAAAAATATGAGCAAATTGTCCTATAGAAACCACAGCACTCACCCGCATGGCACCGTAGGTCCGCAATGTACCAAAAGCAAAGAGCAAATTAAATATATATTGAAAAGTACACAACCTCGTCGTTATCCTGTATCCAGCACCAAATTGACAAGACAGTGTTTTATAATATTGCTCTGGCTTCTGCTAAGTCATTAATTACTTGCTGTATGGCTGTCTAGGCTTTTGTGTTTTATAGTCATATATACAAAATTATATACGTTTATCTTTGTCTATTATCGTTGTTTTACACTATTGCCTATTAATGCTGCCTAGTTTATTAGAGGTATGAGCATTGCGGCCATTTTGGTTTTACACTGTCCCGTTTTATTGTGACGACACTAGGGTAAGTGTTCGATTCTGCGTCTCGGTGTTTCAAGCTAAAAAGTACAGTACAGTAGTCGCCTACTTCCCAAGTGTTTTCCTTTTCCACATCAGTACCATAATATCGCTGTCGTCAGTGCAATTTAAAATGGTTTCCCTGTGCTTCGAATCAGTAGTGTTAGTTTTACTGGTCCTTTGGGACCAGCGAGCCTAATATAGGTGGTTTTGAAGTAGAATACCGATTAAGCCGGTAATAGAGGCAGTGAGAGTTGTTGCTTCTTACATTACCTCGCATGAACAGACTCAATAATACCGAGTCTGCTACGTTATTTTCTTAATTGTGTTTGTTGCTTCCAAATGATCGCCTGTATCAGTATTAATTTTATTGTCTTGTATATTTGAAGATGTGCAGCTCATGCTAATAAAAGCCTCTGGGTATTGTTTAACCACTTATAGGATATGTTGTCTGCTTTTAAATTTAGTCTTTTGACTGTTACTTGTGATATGCAGGCTTCATAACCGCTGCTCCCAACTAAATTCCATTATGTTTATTTCGCTCTTCGGGGCAGTATTCTTTATTAGATACTGGGACCATACGCCGTACGACAAAGGGAAGAAAGATACTCCATGTCCACCGCCATATGCATGCCGTCTTCGGGATGGTTAAATTTTGTACTATTGATTTTATTAATATTGAGTTCTGCTCAACCCGGGGCTAGAGGGCGTGAGCGGTAGCTAGCCTATTTCACTACCGCTCATGAACAGTCTCAATAAAAACGAGACTGCAATATTTCGTATGTGTCGTTTTCGGCCGTTTCCAAAGGTCCATTATCATACTCTTTTTTATCCTTAGTAAATGTACTGTTATTTTCACGAAATACTAAATTTGAAGAAGAAAGAGAGTTTTACAGTGCCACACACTATGGTATGCACCGGTAGGTTTCTAGGTTTTAATATGTTGGTTATAACGTTCCTATTGTTTCGGTTAATAAAAAAAATGCAAATATGATCCTTTCTATGATATGACAATTCCTTCTTCTATAAACTAAACGGGATTAGCTATACATTTGTCATTAACTTCAAACACTGATGTTGAAGTACATGTCTATAGCCTTTTACCTTGCAATACCATACATGTTAATAAGATATAAATGAAATCATAATATATACACATTTTATTCGTATCTGCTCAAATATTACGTGTAGCTAATGGTTAGTGCATATAAACACTTCAGATTCCCTCCGTTGCACACGATGTACAGGCCAACCGTATAACCTACATACTGCGCTCACTTTCACAATACTCCCTACGACATTTAACATTGAGAAACACCCATATACAATGTATACGATTATTACTCTACTATTATCATAAATAACAGGTAAAATATACCTCAGTGAGAAAATGCAAAAGCAGAGACTGCATGCATGGGCAATAACTGTAACGATTGTTGATCCATGCACAGCTATATTAAGATCCCCATCCTAACTTCCGTCTTTAAGGACGAAACACATACGCATTTTCACTAATATTTTTCTGTGTTTTATATCTACTTGTTTGCATTAGCACTCACAAAACGGACAACTGTTATTTGCCTCCTGTAACATGTGTAACCCAGGGTACTTCTTATCAGTATATATTATGCATTTTATTAAAGGAAACTTCTAACGCTCCCGTATTACATTATATATATATATTATTTTTTTTTCAGTTTCTTAAAATGTATTTTAATTTTGTATGGGTACATTCGAACCGTAATCCAACTTACTTCACCAAAGTGTTCGATTTATTTTCGGATGAGCTGTTTTTTTAAAATGAGAGATTATTATGTAAATCGATTGAAATTGTGAAATTGTATACTACAGGGGAGTCGATGTTCTTTTTAGTATATAATGTACTAAGCTTTCTGAACGTACCCGCCGTTTGTCCCGTACCTGTATGCTTACCTGTGTAATGTATTGTGATGTCATAGTATTAACCTCATGTATATAATGTTATATAGGTGTACACGTCTATTGATTCTGGCTGTCAAGTTGTTTCTACAAATAGCTGGTGGGTGTATTATTGTGTACTATTTTAGGCAAGACTTCTAGTAATTTCTAAAGTATTGTTTACATACTGAGATTTGTAGATTGTTACAGAACATTTTTAATCTAGAATATTTCATGTTAGTAAATAAAGCCGGCCTTAGTAAATATTGAAGGGGTTTCAGTATTAATATTCAATGTGAAGTATCTGGTTCATCATTTTAATTGAGAATTTACAAAATATTGGATGCTGTGAATTAAAATATATTCTAACACGACCTCCGCAGTTTTTCATATACACAAAGAAGAGAGACAGCTGTATGTTATTCTACGATAAAATACACCTGTTCCAATTAATTCCCCGCGTATATTTCATCCGTTGGAAGCGCACGTTACATGACGTCACTTGATAAATATACGTCAGGAAGACAAACTCAACAGTAATTTTAATGAAATGTTAATTACAACAAACTTGCCATGCTCCCAAACCATGCACACCCCGATATAAACCCATCATATGCATCAGTACACATATAACTTTAATAAGCATCTTGGACAAGCTGAGAACGATTGACGTCATACAGCGCAAGCTATATGACGTAATCAAAGACTTAATTGTTTGTCACATGACTAATGGTGTATTGAAACGCAGAACTTTGCATACGGGGGCGCCCAATGGAATAGCCTGTAAACACATAGCAGCCTGATTACCTTGACCTCCGAGATAATATATAGTGCCCCAACAATAGCGTAAACAATGGATTGTTGTGTTAGAATCGAAATAATAAATACATACCTGAATTTTATCGGTGAATAAAATACAGTTAACCGTTCGGATGCGAATTATTTAAATCACTCGTGCTAACCCACTCGTGATTTAATTACTACGCATCCGAACTCCTATCTGTATTGTATTCACCGATAAAACACAGGTACATATTTATTGTTTCTTAATTGTGAGAGGATAAATCTAGTGACATTGGATTATTGGATTATTTGGACATTTGGACTATTGTGAATTAGTAAATCAGGAAAGTGAAGTGAAGCGAAACTGAATTAAAGGGACGATTGACAACTTTGATTAAAGGGACACTTGACAATTCAGATTAAAGGGACACTTACAAATATAATTTGTATTTTATTCGTATATTGGATTTTATAGAAATACTGGATCCATTTGATATATTTTCTGAAAGTGATTTTTTTTCTTTGTAGTATTTGAATAATTGTGTTGATTATATTATAAAAATAGATGTTGCTGGTTTAACTTCCTTTCTTGTTACATTTTACCCGTAACAATAGTAACTTTGAACTATGGTACGTGTTCCGTGTCGTATGTATTGCTGTGTAGGGCCATTAGCGATATCGAGAGTGATTTGGATAAGATGTATAGCTTATATCGTGATTGTTTACTTAACCATATAATTCCGTGAAACAGATAATCAGTCGATTAGATAACTAAATATATTGTCACTTCGCGTGTCTCTCATTCTTTTCGCATCTTTTGTAAGGTGCGGTTGTGTAGACCAGCCCTTAAGTATAAACGTAGATATAACAAAGAACCGTTTCAGATAATTTACATTCATCTGTTTAATGTTTTATTGTATATGCTATACTTGTAAGTCTGGCCTTTCATCTACACTCGTACGTCAACTATTATATATATATATATATGCATTACTTACAAACGATGACAATATGGGTACCGCCTTTAAATGTAATAACTATTAGATATACAAGTATATGCATTACTTATTTAACACAGTCTACATTCGCAATGCTTATTTAGCATTACAATAATTGAACAATGTCGAGCAGATGTAAAGAAATATAAACAGGGAAAGTAGCATTCAAGGAGGACAGTCAACCACAAAACACAGAAACAAACATGCAAACAGACAAACAAGAAGGCAAAAGTAATAATAAAAGTAAACGACATCACAAACACAAAAGAGTTGACAATAGGGCTACCGCCTTGGAACGGATGTAAAACGAATTATGTAATTACTGGTTCAATTATTGCAATCTTAAATAAGCCTTGTGAATGTAGACTTTATTGAAATAAGTAGTGCTTCTATTTGTATGTCTAATAGTTATTACATTTTAACGCGGTACCCATATTGTCATTTTGTGTGTGGTGACACCTAATTTATTTCTAATTCGTTAGTTTACCATGTGATATGTGTTGGTTTTAAATGCGTGATTTTGCTTAAATGTGTTCTGTGAATTCTAAATGTCGTATTCGAGTAAACTTTTGTATCTACTTTTGGTAATTCTTAAACAGTGCTATTATAACATAATGTATGAACACCGTAGATGTTTTAGTTTTTAATGTCAAAGTAGATATAACAATCGAACAGGAAAAGTAGCATTCAAGGACGACCGTCAACCACAAACACACACAGAAACAAAGAATAACTTTAAACATGAATAAAAGGCAAAATATGACATCACAAACACAAACGGGTTGACAATAGGGCTACCGCCTTGCCAAACGTATTCCAACAATACTGCTCAACAATTGTGTTCGATTTGTTTTCGATATGAACTTTCCCAGCTTGGTTCCCGTTTTAATCTTTATTTACTCACTTTCTATTTCAATTAAATAATGTTATTCTACGGGCGTTAGAAGCTCCATATTATTCAGGATATTATTCAAACGCGATGGACTTTGTATATATACCCTTAAGCCAATGCTAGCTTAATTTCCCTTCAGTGACAAATTATTTGTAACTCATTAATAATGACGCCTTCACAATGTGATAACCAGGAGGTGTTTAGGAACTAAATAGGAAGCTTATTAAGTTTCAAAATAAACACATTGTTTTAGGGCACATCCTTTATCCATACCATATACTATATACTAATGATAAATTCCATGTTGAAGCAGGGCAATAACTCAAACGTGATTATATTAACATAATGATTTACTATGCCAAGCATTTCCCTCCCTTTAAACATATGTTTGGGTAAAACGGATAATGTCATCTGTATTCCAACTTCAATTCCCATATGCCGTATTGTATCTTAGTGATGTTATCGTTTCCTGTCACATGTCGATTCACGCTCTTGCTCATATCATTTGCGAACAAATGGAATTCACATTGTACATGGAATCAGTACACATCATTAAACGTAATACAAATACATAATGAACGTTATAATACTATTGTTTTAAAATACTTTTAACGACGTACTATGATGCTAATGGACAATACGATTCGATGTATAACGCCATTCACAGACATCATTCCCATTCACACGAATGGGAATGATGTCTGTGAATGGCGCATCTTCAATTAGAAGTTTGAGTAGATGTCACACGAACGTAGATAGGCGCTAACACACTGGCAACCGACGAATTACTGCTCCTGTAAAAGTACGACAGAGATATTAAAGTACTACAAGCAAGGTTTTACGCAAGCGTAAAATAGCTGCCGAGAGACAAAAAGTTAAAAAAAAAAGTGAACATAATAATATATCAAGTCAGGGGTGTTAAAACAATATTGAACAAAAAACAACGTTGTCACTGAGACATAAACACGCCACGACCATTTTTTCTTTAATTCTTCCCGATTTTTACCATCAGTTCTTCCTACCAAGCATTTTAAATCAATGTGGGCGAGCTCGCTTCTTTCTGTTCAAATACCCTGACATGTCTTACATATTGATTACAATTTACCCTCGTAACACGACGTGCTAGAAGTACACATCAGCACAGAAATACAAATGTTCACATGTAAGGGATACGTGTGCGTTAGAGTGTGCTCTACAACACATATCAACTGTTCACTGTTACCATGTGTAATTATCAGATTGCGTTATCAAAGTGAAAAATGTAAAGCAACTGTTGCTACGTTGCCATTTGCAATAATGAAAACCATAATTAATGAAAATTAAAAAGAAAATGGAAATCAGCAGGCTTGAACTCTACCTTCCACGGCAATAACACGGCGCCTCGATCAGCTGCGCTATTGAGGCTTGTGAACGTTTCGTTGCTAATATACATATAATAGTAATGATTACATGCTACAGTTCAGTATACTGGTTTACGAAAACGTCATTTCAGCAAGTGAAATGGTAACCTTTCAACATTACAAAATATGTGTTTATACAATTCAAGTTTTTCAGACGAGTTCTCTAGGAGTTCAAGTTGTAAAGCATGCTTATTGCCATTTACATGAGTCACAGTTTGTTAACCATAGACAGATATAAAACCAATATAAGGGTCAGCTGCCTTCGGCAGCTGAATAAGTATATGTTAACTCGGGATCTTTCTCTTTGGAAATAGTAGTCATGTCCTTATACTTCACAGCCTACGTCAGCTGTGACGTATATTACTTGTTATGTTGTTCAATACGTATGGGTTGAAGTGGTATGTATGGCGGAGTGTATGGGTGTATGAAGATATTGGCTACGTGTATATACTTTTATGTATATCGGTGTTTACAGGGATGTATAGTTCGAACTATCTGTATTTATTGCAGTTTAAATGAAGAATGTTTAGGGCATACATGTTATTATTCAGGGTTAACATGTATATGTAATTATTTATTGTTTGCTTTAAAACAGATTCTAAGAATGAGTATGAGTTGGTAACTCTTAATTCGACACTCATCTTTTGGGGTTTTGACCTTGCTGGTTAAAGCCGTTTCTACTGTGTCTATATATTTATTTATATTGTGTCTATAGAATTTGGATTCTCAAACGATATATACTTTGTCGTCAATAGGTTTAGAAACAGTGCAAAAATAGTCGTTTGACTCATGTTTATGTTGTTCTTATATTGCCTATTAACGTGATTAATGCCGCCTAGTTTGTTAGATGATATAGCCTGGCGGAGATTACGCATTGTCGTCCTTGAATGCTACTTTTCCTGTTCGATTTTTATATCTTCTTTTGTAGGATGACAATATAAAAATATAAACCATCAGTGGCATTTACATTGCGTGGTCCGAGTATTAACTTTCATACCCCATCATACCCCATCCAACCCCTTCTCCACGAAGCAAAAGCGTGGTTGGCTGGGATATGAAATAAAGCCTTAATTTCGAGTTAAATTATTTATTTTATAGGTAATTAGAAACAGGTTATTGCATTATTTTCAGTAAACAATGTTTTTAAACGCGTTTTATTGTCGAAATATCCGTTTTAAAATCCTGCCAATAAAAGTTTTCCCATCGCTTAATGGAATAAGGGCGGGACCACGTAATGATACCGCTCCAAGGCGGTTCCCTTAATTGTCCAGCCTGTTATCATGTTGGTGATGCTGCATATTCTAATTCACCCTGTAGTAAGTAATGGTTGTTTATTTGTTGGAATGCGAAACGCCTGTAAATCGGTAGTCTAGGAGCGATTCTCGAGCTAGAGAAATTTGATGAATGGTTACAATAGGTGTTTGACAAACATGAATATGAAACATCTCTATGATGTTGATCAAATGTGTAAAATTAGATATAAAAACCGAACAGGAAAAGTTTGAGAATTTTAGTAAGTGCATGGCTTGTTAGTCTTTTTGAATTAATACTTTTTGAAAAATAATTTCGTTTAAATTGAACATATATCGATATCTTATTTGATGAAAACGGAAGGGAAAAACCCATTTGAAATGAAAACTCGTGGATTCACACTTGTTTTTCTAAATATATAGAGATTATTTAACTGTTGGGATCGATTATAGGAAAATACTTCACGAGTGGTAGACGTTTGGTTCTTTTCATGAACGAGCGCACGCGAGTGAGTGAAAAAACAAAGCACGTCTACCATCAAGTGAAGGATTACCCAATAATCGATCCCAGCAGTTAAAAATCTATTACATTGTAAATTACGTTTTTTCAAACAAATATTCGCTTTATTGAACGTTATCGGCTGATGACTTCGACGTCAGCAACACTTTGTTGACGTCACGACTCAACGTCGCAACGTTAGTTATTAGGCCATATTGCGTTCTAAATTAGCAACGTTAGTTATTATTGTGTTCTGAGTTAGTTATTAATATTTAGGGATTATGAATATTCTTGCACTGAGAAATACCGATCTTTCACGCATAGAAATGTGGTAAATTTGCAAATCTACAAATCATGATTCATTTGAATAGATCATAGCAAATTACTAAGAAGCTACTCCATCAGGGCTACCGTTATCATAAACTTCGAAAAACCTTTGCAAAATTGTATTATCGTCACCCTACACTACTTTTAAAATATAAATTTAATTTAAGAACACTTCTACGACAAGGACTATCACAACCTGACTTCTATGGTGATGTGATGTATAAACTTCGTAAGATCCTTGGTCATAATCAATTTCACACAATCTTTTTTAAACTTTTTAAACAGTTTATCAAAAGCGGTTATGACGATATAATTTTGCAACGTACAACATGTTTAGTGGGTGATTTAAGGTTGGCACTATGCTTTCCTCTTTGATTGTGCGATGGCCGGATATATTGTGGACCCTATGTTGACGTTTACCTAAATCCTCAAAGGATGTTAGTGTTTGATGTTTAGTCTTTAATTTTGTCTTGTTATGTGTTACTTATATTGCCTCTTACTGTTTCATTGTTTGTTCGAGAATATAACCTGGGTATGGTAAGAGTGAGATTTTATGCACCCTAGAACCTGGTTTAAAACCCCAGCGGATCCTTTCTGCCACTGACCTTTCAAATGCGGTAGCCATATTGAAAACTGTTTTATGTTTGTGTTGTCGTGTCTTTCCTTTTAGCCATCTTTAAACTTGTTTGTTTCTATGCGTGCTTTTGTTTGACTGTGGTCCTTGAATGCTGCATTTGCTGTTCGACTTTTATATCTGCTTTATCATTAATCGGTGCAAAGTTGTTACATTAATATATACACACCAAAAGAAAAAGAGTACACCCTTTTTTGCTGGTATTCCCATAGGCCATTTTTTGAGGGAGTAGGGAGTAGGACAGCTTGAACAGCGCTTTAATTCAACAAAATGATTTATGTTTTAAGGACTCTTTACTGAGTTCTAAATATTACTTCAAACAGTTTCAAATTTTGCCAAGCAATACTCTTTTATGGATGCTACAGAAACCTTAAAGGGAGGTAATTAGATGATATTTTATAATCAAAAGCTGCTACTTACGCAATCGGTGTTGTATTTTTCTGTGATTTATTTCAAAAGCAACGTATAGAGAATATTGTATTGGACAAATGGAGGTAATGTTTGTGATTTTATGTGTTTTTACGAAAATACATGGTTTAAGAGAAAGAGGGATAACTCACTCCCTTGTGTACTGAACTTTTCAAGAAATATGGACTATCGGTGGTGCTCGATCGAATTATTTTATATACATCATTCATTATTTCCTGTTTTGCTGTCTATATAATAAAGGAAATAAAAAGGAGTACCCTTTTCCAATAATTTCGCATATTTCTATTTTTATCTCACAATATACCAGCGGGAGACTAATTTTAACGCCTTATATATACTTTGAGATTGACGGATGTCGCTTTAATATAATGTTGAAAATAGTATTTTCCGAGAATGCGTAGTGTCCCTTTAATATACATTTAACATTTATATTTCTCTAGATTGCCGCGTGTAACTTTAATACATGTTGAAAGTCGTGTTTCCGAGAAGATTGCCGTGGACCATTTTCATATGATATTGATAAAAGTGTTTTCCGAGATTGCCGTGTGTACCTTTAATATAGTTTGAAAGCAATATTTCCTGAGATTTTCGAGTGTATCTTTAATAACATGTTGTAAGTAGTATATTCTGAGATGCCGTGTGTAACTTGATATACTTCACGCAAACAATTAGTCACCTCGATTTACTTTCTTCATCTGGACCTTGTACAGCATGTACAGAGTAACAGGATAACAACACTATTATTAAGTTTGTCATACCAAGTATAACGTGTATATGTATATGGTTAGCATTAGGTTAGGATTCAGTATATGTTCGTAGGGTTGAAGAGCTTCCATGTATAAATAATTACTAATCCTATCTCAGTACTGTTGTGTCATAATTAATGAACGTTTACAGTAAGAGAGATAGATGAAACTAAACATACTGTATTAGTCAACTACTTTTTATGAAATTTGGTAGTGGCATTTAGGGCAACGGGATTTATACATGTGTAGTCTGTTTAGCGTGGATCCAATATTACCGCCTGGTGTTCAGTTTTTTTTAAATGGTGGTTTCACTGGTTGGAGATCGCAATTCGCTTAATGTGCCATAATATGTTATGAGAATAATTAAACATGCTTAAACATAGGTATAAAAGTCGAACAGGAAATGTACTAGCTTTCGCCGAACACAAACCAAAAGCAGGCATTTAAACAGAACTGGTGTCTAAAAATGAAACTAGATCTATGAAAGTCATACAGTCCATGTCGGATGTAAAGATAACACTACTGATTGGCTGTTCGTTACACTTTCTTTGATTTAGCGCAGCTGCCCCACTCCCGAGATCCGTCACTGCTGAACGCAGCACTTAACAACATATATATTTATTTCCTTAACGGAAATTACAGTACGTATTATACTACATTTTGTAAATTATCGTGAGATGTCAATCAAGTACTTTTAAGTATTTAATACATATTCATAAATTATCAATTGTTTTGACAAAACAGACACTCTCCATGCAAATAGTAAAGTAGATCGTTCTCACTAATGACCCTATGTAGTTATGGACATTATAATTAATGTATTTAAACAATTCCTTATGTTGGAAGAGTTGCATATGTACCAAATACACTTATACTGATTAACCAAGTATAATTATACTTTTAAATACATGTTCATCACTTCACAGTAAAATAAATTATTGAGGTTATTCAACCCGCAGCGTCTCCTTGGCCGACTGGTTAATGACCTTGCGTTGTAAAGTTTCGAATCTCACCGCTGCGGGTTCGAATCCCACTGGGAGCTCGACTTGTAAGTGAGGAAGTGTCGATTCTAACGGATGGCGGGAGGTGTACAGTACTGGTTCTACCCAGGAAAGGTGGATGGTCTGCCACCACCACAAAAAAATCGACCGGTCATATATAACCTTACATTGTTGAAAATGACGTAAAACATCATACAAACAAATAAACCCGCAGCGGTCATTTTGCCACTGATCGTTCCAAGACGATAGCCCTATTGTCAATCATTTTATGTTTGTGATGTCGTATCTTGCTTCTTATTCATCTTTGTAATTATTATATGTTTCTATGAGTGTTTTTGATTGACTAGCTGTGGTCCTTGAATGCTAAACTGTCTTGTTCGACTTTTATATCTACTTTTATATAGCCTATGCTATATCAGTGTTGGTAATACCAATCGTGGTTAATGTACATTATTAGAGAATCGTGGTCCATCACAAGTCCATCACAACTTCCCTTACAATGTCAATGGCCATATTCACGCTTTAATGACTTTTTTCCTGATAAATTGACACCTTGTCCCCATCTTGGAAAACCGAACACATTTCCTTGCAATAATACAGTATTTGTCCTTGGTTGGTCAATAACACATTATAAACTCAAGGACTTTATAAACGGCTCATGATGTATACAGTTTTAACAACTATAATAACCAGCCTTTACACTATAGCCCCTGTATATCGCTGATATCAAACCGGATTTTCTCACGAAGATGAAGTGAAAATGAAATGAGCTATACTAATAACTGATTTTGAAATAAGATATAAACTACGATCTAATCTTTGTTTATTTTCTGTGTCCGTCTTTGATCGCTACCGCCCACAGTTTGAACTTCGCTTTTATCTCAAATCATGAGATAATTGTTCAGTTTCCTGTACATTTTGTCAATTTAATTTCAGTTTATATTTATTATTAGTTTGTACATGCTTTATACGCGTATCTATACACTCTCAGTCACAAGGGAAAGTGTGTCTATATATTATAGGAAGTATTCAATACGTTATCAGGTTATAATGAGAAATTAAGCAAACAATTTTATAAGATGCTGAATGAGTAGTGAAACCTTTATATACTGAAAGGAAAAAGAAACGCATAATCAAAAAAGTGCCTATGTACACCTAATTCCACGTAATATTCCAGATATATCTCAACGTGTTTTGTACAACAAGGGGCTACAATTAATTACAGAAAGGAAAACTCTGTCATTTAGTAGACCTTTTAATCAAAGTATACTTTGTTGCACGAAATTCTTTAATGTTGAAGTTTAGCTTGAAAAAGTCAAGCCATTTCAGTATTGTTTTTAATGTTAAGAGTTTGCAACGTTTAAAGCCTTATTTTGCTCACCTGCTTGAGACAAATTCTCATTCTGTCGATAATGAAACTTTAAAGGGGTAAACATTGGTGTGTTCGGTGCTGTTTAAACCTTCTTTCCGAAAGGACATGCCTAATGTCGTCCTGTACCATTCGATTAGCAGTAGCATATTACACATACAGTATATATCGGAAATTCCCATTATGCGTTTCTTTTTCCTTTCAGTATATGTCAGTTACTTCACAAACAGAGTTTGAGTCCCCACTCAAAGTCAAAATAGAGCAAAACCAAAATTGAAAAATTAATGGAGTGTAATTATTGTTTGTTTCTATGCGTGTTTATGGCTGACTGTTGTCCTTGAATGCTACATTTCCTGTTCATATTTTGTATGTGTCGTGTTCGGCCGTTTCCAAAGGTCCAGTATCATACTATTTTATATATGTCGTTATTAAGGACATTTCCTATAGTTGTTTATTCGCATACATGTCTAAGAGCGACTACGTACACAAATAACATATTTTTTGAACTGTTGTATAATATTATTTTTCTTGATCCTGGTCCATCAAAAGTCCATCACAAGTCATAATAATGACTTGATGTCATTATTATGAACTTAATAAACGGATAATGAAGTTATTTTTTGATACATTAGATTCAAGTATATTTTCAATAGTTTAATACAGACCACGGAGAGATTTATTTGTTTAGCCGCTATAACGTTTAAATACTACTAACTTGATGACTGTAGACTATTTTTACACATGTGAACTCCATTAAAATAATAAAGTGCTATGTAGAACTTAACAGTAAAGAAAAAAGTTTGTGTTTTTGTTTCAGCAGCCCTTCTTTTTTTTTTAGAAATGTTAGGGTTATAAATGCTTTTATCTCAAAAACCATTATCGTGATGGTGACCTTTTATTTTTAAAGCTGAAATATGCTAAGAATAGAGCGTTCTAGATATGTACATAATCTTAAAAATAATAGGCATTTGTTTTACAAGAAACTGTAAGAAATATCCTTAAATGGTTTAATTGTATTACACAATATTGCCATCAAACTGGTGTAAGATATTTTGAATTAAAGGGTACATTACTAAATTGGCTCAAATAAAAACAACATTGCACCGTTCGATTACAGTTTTATTAGAATAATATCAGCAGTTTGTAAGAGCCTATATGAGATGCGATATAATATAAAATAATATAAACAAAATATATTTAATTCTGATTGTATACTCAGTTGCAAAAGAACGTGGACAATGAGTTTTGCTTAGATTTAATTGTATAATATTTTTTAAAATTAAATTGATAAATTCCAAAATGAATATTCCATGTTTGGTACAATGGTTTGTATGATTCCATTGCCAATATCATGTTGTCATTTGTTTTTCAATAGATCGAATCATTAAGGGACTGTCGCTTGATAAGGAGAATAGGGTGAAAGTAAAATTGTCAAAGTGTCCAGTTTCTTTTGCAACTGAGTATATAAACAAAGTCTGAGTAACCGTAAAGTTTAAATATTAAACAAAACTAGCTTTGTCTTTTCATGAAATTAATGACTAAACAAAGATACGACGCCCCTAAAATGAATTATATTATAGGTTATTGCATTTGTATGGCTAAATATTACTTGGAACGAGTTGTTTTGGCAAAGGACGACGAGCTTGCGAGTCGTCCTGCGCCAAAACAACGAGTTCCAAGTAATATTTAGCCATACAAATTCAATAACCTTTTTATTGTATACTTTCATATTGTGTTTGATCAATGTTAATTGTATGACTATTACTTTTCATTGTATTTGTGTTATTTTTATAGCTTTTGATGGAATTCCTATCTTGCCATTCAGTTTCATTTTGTGTGGATGATTATTTTGCGCGAAAACGACGTCGACGTCATCCCGTCGACGTCGGATGACGTCATTACAAACATCAAGCGATTTTCTGAAGTTTGTTTACCATTCGATAACGTTAAAAACAGTGGGTGAGTGACCATTTGAATTATTTTATCAATTTTTGCCATAAAAGGTTGAAAAAAACACTCTTATTTTTTTGTTGACACTATAGGAAGGATTCCGTTATTTTTATTTGAAAGTAGTTCCTTATTTCTATTTCGCGGCTCTTAGCAAGCACGAGCAAAAGTTCCCGTGCAATATCAATGCGTGCAATATCGTAGAATATTGCACGCTTAGGTCAATGCTAAGTAAACGGGACAATATGAAAGTATACAATAAAATATAATATGGTTGATCGATTGATCATCTATTATATACAAAGAAAAGAAAAAAGAAAAAGAAAAGGTTAAATGGCGCCAAACAATTAATGTAACATTATATATTTATCTACTAATTGTTTACACTGGTGTATTTTTTATTAGTATAATTAAAATGATTCCTTCTATTATGTAATTAAAACAAAAACAATATAACATGTCTAACATGTCCATTTTACTGGTTTCCCTTGTATCGTTTAATCTTTATTCCAGTGTATCACTAGCAAGAAGAAGAATTAGGCTGTATGAACAAACACAACTTAACTCAGGAAACACTATGCCACAGCTCACGTGTGTATAAGCTTGCCACTGCAGATTATCTCATTTATGCATGCATTCGTACTGCATTTTATCCCATTTCTTCATATAAGCTCACTGAAGCTTATCCCATTTTTTCATACAAGCCCACTGCTTCTTATCACTATTTTGCATACACACTCACAGCAGCTTTTCTCATTTCAGCATACAAGCTCACTGCAGCTTATCCCATTTCTGCATGCAAACTCATTGCAGCTTATCAATTTTTTTTGCATACAAGCTCACAGCAGCTTATCCCATTTCTACATACAAGCTCACTGCAGCTGATCCCATTTATGCATGCAAGCTCACTGCAGCTTATTCCATTTCCGCATACAAACTCACTGTAGCTTATCACATGTCTGCATACAAGCTCATTGCAGCTTATCACATGTCTGCATACACACTCACTGCAGCTTATCTCATTTCTGGAAACAAAACAGTATGAGAGTGGACCTTTGGAAACGGCCGAACACGATATTGCAGTCTCGGTTTGATTGAGACTGCTCATGAACGGTAGTGAAATATGCTTGCTACCGTTCACGCCCCTAACTCCCGGTTGAGCAGAACTCAATATTCATAAAATCAATAGTACAGACTTTTAACCATTCCGCAGAAGACATGCATATGGTGGTGGACATGCTATTTAACTGTTATTATTTCATGTCCAGCGGCGTATGGTCCCAGTATCTAACACAATTATATGCCCCGAAGAACGAAATAAACAAAATGGAATTTAGTTGGGAGCAGCGGTTATGAAGACTAAATTAAAAAGCAGACAACATATCCTATGGATAGGCTCACTGCAGCTTATCACATGTCTACATACAAGCTCACTACAACTTATCACATGTCTGCATACAAACTCACTTCAGCTTATCACATGTCTCCATACAAGCTCACTGCAGCTTATCTCGTTTCTGCATGCAAACTCACTGCAGCTTATCCCATTTCTGCATACAAACTCTCTGCAGTTTATCTCATTTCCGTATTCAAGCTCAATTCAGTTTATCTAATTTCTGCATGCAACCTCACTGCTCTGCATCTCATCTCATTTCTGCATGCAATCTCACTGCAGCTTATCTCATTTCTGCATACAAGCTCAGTGTAGCTTATCCCATTTCTACATACAAGCTCAATGCCGCTTATCTCATTTCTTCATGAAACCTCACTGCAGCTTATACCATTTCTGCATGCAAGGTCAAAGCAGTTTATCTCATTTCTGCATACAATCTCACTGCAGCTTATCTCATTTTTGCATTCAACCTCACTGCAGCTTATCCCATTTATGCATACAAACTCAATGCATCTTATCCCATTATGCATGCAACCTCACAGCAGCTTATCCCATTTCTGCATACAAGCTCACCACAGCTTATCTCATTTATGCATGCAACCTCACTGCAGCTTATCTCAGTTATGCATACAAGTTCAATGCAGCTTATCTCATTTCTGCATGCAACCTCACTGCAGCTTATCCCATTTCTGCATACGAGCTCAATGCAGCTTATCTCATTTCTGCATGCAACCTCACTACAGCTGATCCCGTTTCTGCATACAGCTCATTGTAGCTTATCACATTTCTCATGCAAGCCCACTGCATCCTAATGTTTCAATATCATACTTTATCACACATTAAACTGTACATGACTAGATAACGCAATAATAATGGTATTATATAAGTGTGGTGCAATACAGTAACTAAACATGAGCTATATACAATTGATAATATTTCAGTATTGTAAGGTGTGGTCAGGTCTTGGCTAGCCGACAACTGTAACAGGGACAAATGCATCACTGTTATTGGCTAAAGCATTCAGCACAATTAACAATTTCAATTGAAAGACCCAATTTAATAAAAAAAAATAACAAATAGAAAAACTGAACAACTTAGTACAAAGCATTCAACAATGGCTTGTATGGTAACATTTGAAACACATGTTTAAACAATTGTATGTAATGGTATTGTGCATTACATATTTAAAATCAGCCTTTGCATGCAAAGATTCATTCTAGATTATCGAAACCTTTTTAAAAAAGGACATAGTACGATGAATTTGATGGACAAAAGAACGTGCACTGATAAAATTGCACCTGTCTGAATACTTCAAATGTGATATAATAAAAAAGAAATACACTAACGAAATGAGACGAGATTACAGCTATTACAATAATGACTGAATACACAATAAATATATTTAATTGCATTTACACTGATATAAAATTAATATACTACAGCTATGGCGTACTTTTGTTTTATATTTTTGTTTTTAGTTTCTGTCAGGAAACCCGTTTAATTCCCCGTCATAGGTGTGTGGGGGTCGGGGAACCATCCCCCAGTCACACCCTACAATAAACATGTATTGAATATATACATGCACAATTCAGAATATTAACATGTAGAACTAACATTATGGCGCTATTTAATGTTTAACTTAAATACATTGCTTGATCAAATCATAATGCAAGTGGTAAGTTAACAACTCAGATTTATTTTCCAAAGTCTATATATCATGCTTATGTTAATACCATCCTCTTGACGAAACGAAATTCAAGAAGAGAATTAGCATGTCAGTCATTGGATATTATATATCATGCTTATGCCAGTACCATCCTCTTGACGAAACGAAATTCAAGAAGAAAAAATCGCATGCCAATCATTAATCATTTTTAAACATCAAATGTACATATTTTTTAACAATCTTTAGTCATTAAACACAAACAATTGTTTACACGAATATATCTGCTACGAAGCCTGACAGTGCTATAACTGTTTTATATAATCAGTTTCTGTCGTGTTTTCACGCTTCATGTTTTGCCATATAAAAAGGTTTTTTATTGACTGCTTTATGTGTAGCAGTAGGAAGTCAGAGCTAGGAGATTTATTCTCGAACTTGTGAATGTTCCTAAATTTCCATATTTACCATTTGGCTTCATACATTATGGTATTGACAATATTATATTTGAATGGAATTTAATAAAAACCAAGAACCACGTTTATGATTTCTAAATCAAGATCCAGTAATTCAAATATATCTTGGAAAATAGATTATATAATTCCATACTTGTTTAATTATGTCACAGTTAAAAAAAAATTGGATGAGCGTTTCTCTTTCCCTTTTGAATATATTACATACTCCATTAGATAAATTCATAATGTTAAGATTATGCTCTGTAAATATTGTGTTGTGTACAAATTTCCATTGAAATTGTTTTATCTTTCCTGGATGCAAAAGAATAGTGGATATTCGTCCAGACAAGTTCCCATTGTGTTTGATTTAGTGCTAGTTTTCGCTCCCAGTTGATTTCCGTTTTTAGTTTTGAATCTGTTTTTGAATTTAATACCTTTTTTATCTGTTTATTTTTCAGTTGGCCTGGTAATATTATTTTATTTTTTATAATTTAAGACATGTGTCGTTTCCATATTCAATGGTGACTGCTTTCCTGGGGAGAATTCTCCTGATATCATAGCATTTAGGTATTTACTTGGTATTGCTTTCCTAATTTGAGCAAATTCCGATATCCAGTTATGCCCCGGAATTTGAAGATCTTGTTCTTGAATAAAATAGTTTCTTTGTTCATCCTAAATATCTTTAAGAGAGTGTATATCACTCTTTAAAAAGGATTTAAAGAATAGTACTTATCTCTTAATCGGAGACCTATTTATTTTCACCTCCAATGATGTACGAGGGTCGAGGAGGACTATCCTCTCTTAAACCTTACAACTTGTTTTTTTTTTTTTTACAAACGTTCAACAAAATACTAAATCAATATTACTCACACAGGTCACTCGCTCAAGATTATCGCTAGTTTATAATACACAATGTCAGAAATACTGTTTAAATAGCAACATTCTGTAAAAGTATTTTTAATTAGAAGATTTTATGGTTTTGATAAACAATTACATCCACACTGATGTACAAAAACAAAAACAAAAATGTGATTATATTGATGATAATACGACTAAAACATGTATAACTTTACAGTATTGGTTTTGTGGAGGGCGACTGAACAATAATTTGAAAATTGAAAAATGCGTGGTAACAGTTCATAATAGTATACGATAAAGATGTAAGGCCGATTGCACGAATATTTAGTTTGTATAATCAAAGTATACCGTTTTTCGCTGACTACTATAGATGTCAAATGAATATAATCCAATTGAAGGACACTATTGATATTGATCCCCTGAAAGTACACACTGGTTGTGTGCAAGTTGTATTGTACATTTATATACAGTTTAAGCGTATACGCCCATAGTCCCAGAACAACTGATAAAACGTGTCGTAGCTCCTACTGGGTGGAGTAGAAACTATTATGGGTGGAGTAGAAACTATTGTGGGTGGAGTAGAAACTATTGTGGGGAGTAGAAAATATTGTGGGTGGAGTAGAAACTATTGTGGGTGGAGTAGAAACTATTGTGGGTGGAGTAGAAACTATTGTGGGTGCGCGTACTCCTATAAGAATGTTATATATACCAACGTTTTGAAACAAACCATGCTCAACGTGTTAATAATGGTCTCTACTTTGAAAAGATGAATGTGTGAATATATTATGTACATTGTACAAGATAAGCAGATAATAACTAAATAATATCATTGTTAGGAATAGAAAAAAAATCACAAGTTAAAACAAATAAATAAACAGTAATCATAAACAAATTCTACGCAATATATATTTTTTTGCATTATTTACAGACATACCAATAGTATTAATTAAACCAGACAATTTATGCGCAATAACGCCGGTCATGTCAGGTGTCACGCTTCAAAGAACGTTAAATTGTATACAATTCATCGTTTGAATACATACCATGATGAAAAATGAATATTATTTACAGCTATATCTCCCTAATTGCGGAGGCGTTATACACTATTAAGCAAAGTATATGATGCCGTGAATTATATTTACGTCATGTCCATGTATCAAAATAAGTTAAACATCTACACTTGTATGCCAGGTGTAAGCCATTTGATGCACATCAGTTTGTGAGCACGTGTATGATATTACAATCACTAACGTTAATATGACAATAGATATATGTGACATCCATTGTGACGTCACTAGTTATGTCCAATCACGATCTCAAGGAGAAGTTGGAGTAGATGTCAAACGTCTGGAGATAGTCACTGACACACTGGTAACATACTGAGTACTGCTCCTGAAAATGTGTAAAATATAAAAACAATATAATAGTATGTTCTTTTTGGGTTTGTACCTGATTTATTAGCGAATATATACAACTTCTTTCTTCAAAGTATATAACGGGTGGAGTATCCAGAATGTGTAGGAAAGTATAGTTGAAGAGTGTTTTACTTGTATATTTGTTCAAATCGTTATTAATATTGATTTCAACAAATCAAAGCAATGTTTCTGAATACAAATATTATTATAATTGTTGATTCTATTACAGCAATAGTATGTCTGAAGAGAAGGCAGAATACTAAAGAAGACAAATTGAAACCTTTACATTGTATTTAATTATATGCCATGTTAAGTCAAAGTGATATTTGAAATTTAATGTGGATGATAAGTTTGATTCTCATAGTTACTTGTAGATTGCCGTGTGTCCCTTTAATGGGTGCGAAACCCTAAAATAATAACGCCTATTTAAGACAATATGACCATTGAACAGTGGGTTGCTTACCATATTTCTTTACTCATTTTTTGCCTCTTTAACATACATGATCCGTCTAACGGTGTCGCCCAAAATAATAACCGATATGGACTGTACTTACCTTGTTTGGAATAGCAGAAGCCCTCCTAGATTTGACCATTCTGACAGTATTGACCACGCTGACCTCGTGTTCTATCGCCATCTTGTGTATCAGTACAGAAACGGCACAAAACAAACCACTTTTCCCGCCGCCATTTCTGAAACAAATTAAACATACAGTCATTGAAGTGATCAACGTGGGATGCGAAAGCGCCTGACATGGGTTTTTATTTGAAAACACTCGCTCAATTCAGATGACAACTACTTCTTGTTAAGACAGCCACACAATATTACACAGATATATACCGTTTGAGGACTATTTAAAGCATTGTGCTTGCTCCATTATGTACCTAAAGGAACAGCGTCTTTAAAGTTTGTTATACACAGACAAAGGCAAAAGGCAAGAAAACATAGGAATTGTTGATAGGTTTTCAATATGAGGACATTAAAGAAACTTGAGTGAGATGTTCAAGAGGAAACTCCAACATATTTGCCCATAATAAAGCACGTTTTAAAATATGTTGTACTTTACATTGTTCAAGCCTGCTTTAAACCGATCAACACAGATACATGTCACATATAATATATCAAACATTTCAACTTACAGGCAGTGTATGACTATAGGACCTTCGTCATTGGACTCATTCGCCTTTTTATCAACATCCTGTACCATCTGTAGCAACGTGCTCGGGTTCTCCGGCACGAGCTGTTGTTCACGCCATTGGGTGTACTGGAAGTGGTGAACCGTCCTCTCGCTTGACCCACCCTGGATATAGGTAAAACATGTTTTGGTTAAAACGGAATCTCGGAAATCGCAGCTGAAACAATCTGAACGGCTTATATAATTATTTTAAAAAGGGTTCCTTGTTATCTATGAATTGAATTGAATGTTGTTTAACGGCTCATCAACACAGTAGAGGTTATTTAGAGCCGCCCCAGAGAGAGGGGAAGGATACATAGGAATCCGGGAACCTGCCCTACTCTTATTATCGAATAGATTCCTATAGTTCTTTCACGTGCTCGGAGGATAGACCGATACACGGGACCGCCCGGTTTACGTCCCCATCCGAAGGACGAGGCTAAGGGAAATTGTCTTGCCCAAGAACACACCGACGGAATTCAGTGGCACCACGGAGGATTTAACCCGGGACCTCCAGTTACAAATCCGCCGCGCTACCGACTGCGCCACGCCGGGCCCTCTTGTTATCTATGAAGACGTGATTATAAAAAGGATCTTGCATTAGTGCCTGTTTAATATTGAATGTTATAAACGAGTTGAATAAAAGTATATGATGCGACACTGTGCCGTATATTGATGCCGTTATAAAGATGGCTACCGCCTGAAGATGTACTAAAGTAGAGAAAGAAATGTCAATTTAATTGTACCAGCATGTTATAAACAACAGACTGGAACATAACATTTTAAAAAGAACAAAATAGTTATATCGATTGTACACGTCAATTATTATCTCGATTGTACAAGTCAATGGTTATCTCGAACAGGAAGTGTACCAGAACGACACAATCCAAAAAATACATTCACAGTAACAAGTATGCAACATTTATGTATGTATATTTTAAAGTAAATAGACATCACAATACACACATGTTTGACAATAGGGGTGCCGCATTGTAGCAGAAGGGGCTCGTGTGTTTTGGGGTATCCCAAAAACAAATAAATAAAACGCTACTGACCGGTGAATTATCAGTTATAGTGAGTTTACGAAGTATACATTGTGGCGTTGATTCTTCTTGGGATGATGTTATTTTGAATGTTCCCGTCTTCAGCGGATTGTTATTGGTGGGGTAATAAGTACCGACCGTCTGCAAACAAGAAACGGAAAACACTGATAATCATTCAAGTTTAAACACATTTAAACTCATCTGATCTTAAAGATTGGCCCGTAGACTATCCGGTTAAATAAACCCAAACTAAACGTATATACACGTAACGCTATCAGTGTAAAAAAAGAAACAACAACTTTAAGGCTAACAAAACCACATCCAATTTGTACAGATTAGAATATCAATATGACAACGACTAGCAATAATAATAATAGCCACTGGACGATTGTGAAACAAAACTATGCTGACGTTTTATTTCCATTTCATCAAATGTTAAACAAGTTATAGTTATGTTTCCAAGTTATTGAAGCTTGAGCTTAATACGACGACACCTAAATACATGCACACTCATATGTGTATACACGCTGTTAATACTGTTGCCACTCTACACATTAAATATTAAAACACCTAGTTACCACTCTACACATAAACCTGATTTAAATACGACACCTAAAGACATGCACACTCATATATGTATACACGCTGCTAATACTATTGCCACTCTACACATTTAATATGAAAACACCTAGTTACCACTTCACACATAAACTTGATTTAAATACGACGACACCTATAAGCATGCACATACATATGTGTTAATGCTGTTTCCACTTGATACATTAAATACGAAAACACCTAGGTAACAATCTTCACATAAGCTTGAGTTAAATACGATATATATAAGCATGTACAATCATATATGAATATACGCTGTGAGTGCTGTTTACACTCTACAGATAAGCTTGAGTTAAGTACGAAGATATATATAAGCATGCTCAATAAAATATCTATATACGCTGTACATACTGTTAGCACTCTACACATGGAAAAAATACTGTATTATTTTACCTTGCATTTCAGAGCCTCCACGGGCTCCATTGAAACAATGCACGTGCAGTTGCTCTGGTAAACGAGGCAGATAAAGTCCAGCACAGTTTCAGGTAGGGGAGTCTGTGCCACTATATATCGATTCTTGGACCGGAAACCCTGGAAGACAAAATAGCCAAACAACAACTAGAATGGAACGAAATTCGTCAATGTTCGTGTATGACTGTTTCGTGTATGTTCATTTCATTGTAAATCATAGTTTAGTATAACTCTTTATTTATATGCATTTATATTACATTGTCCTTATACTACCGAACATATTGTAAACCGCCTGATGATGTATTTGTCTGATGATGTCTACCAAAATTTACGAAAAGGACTGTAACGTTTTATATCTATCTTCTCCTGACATATACTCCTTGCAGTTACTTATCATGTTGCTCTGGCTTCTGACATTGAAGTAAAGTCATCGAGTTAATGTTTGGTGTTCTATGTTGTTATTATTAAACCATATACTTACATCACCTGTGTTATACTTGTATATTAATGATACCAGTTTGTAGGAGGATAACGTGGCGGCGATTATTTTATTTAAATTGTTCCGTTTTATAACATGTGGGGAACACGTGTTGCTTCAACCGGGACTCGAACTCAAGGTATCTAGCTTACTGTGCTAGCACTCTGCCAACTATGTTATCTAGAACACATGTTTTACTATCGATTTATTGACTCTTCACACATGTACGTAGTTACAAACACATCATTTACTGAAAAATGCAATAACCTGTTTAAAATGACCTCTTACATGTTTTAATTTTACCTTTATCCGAAATTAAGGTTTTATTTCATACCCCACCCAACCCCGTTCTCGCTTCTTGGAGTAGGGGTTGGATGGGGTAGGAAAGTTAATACTCGGACCACGTAATGTTATATTGAACTGTCGTATAGGACCAATGGTATTTATTTTTATTATATTGTTACAACTAACTTAAAGCTAAAACAAAATAAAAGCTGAAAATAAAACGTTTTCGTCCTTTCAACTCAAAAGAAGATGCGTACAACATATAACAGAACACTAAGTATTACACACGTGTTAATAGTACAGGAACTTACATTAACATAAACAGCGTTGATGTAATCTGACGAGCCGGCATTCCTATGCAGAAACAGTTTCGGTCGATGTCGATCTCCTTAATAAAAATACAGCATAGAATGACATTGTGCAGTATGAACATAAAACAAATGTCAAAAGAATGGTTATTGATATAAAATGACTATTCCAGAAGACCACTGTTATTTGAAGAAAGATATTTTTATCATAACATTTACTTTATGGCAGCAATGAACTCGCTTGAAACAGATGACACGTGACACTATTTACCTACATATGAAATACATCGCTACCATCGTCCTTACAATACGATGCGGTTAACAATTAAACAACATGACAACTAGGGAACCATAAACTGTGTCTCACTGTCTCTGTGTGGTAACTATTACATTGCATTCATTTATTTTTTAAATTGCATATTTATATTTTAAAAGAAAATATTTGTATCTCTTATATTGCCATAATTAAGTGCAATACTTATGTAACGGAAACACTTGAGCGTATTCGATGCGTATTCATCCATACTCAATCACGATTACATTGATACACATAACTGTGCACACTTTTGTAAATATGAAATACCATTTTCTCATATTTAGCAAAGAAGTTGAAATGCACTTATTTAAAAATAACAAATACGCCCAACTCAATAGTGCGTTAATACACACCTACATATCCAGTTTGGTATATATTAAATATCATTTAACAAAGTAATTGGGAAAAACAAACAGAACTCCAATGACCAGAGTTAAGGATTAAGAAACACCTTTATAACATGGGTATATCGATATCGTAGTCAAAGGTATTCAACTATTTATAGTGCAAACAATCTCCAGTTTAGTTCAAATAAGATACATAACTTAAGTTATTGGATAAACAAGCTGATGTTCACATATTTCACTAAGACGATGGTAATACATGCACACGTCTATGTTGCTATTTTAGCCTTAGACAAGCACAACTTAATAATTATAGCAACTCAGGAGGATACAATCACAAAGTACCTGGGACATTCGCACCAGCTCGATTAGCTTTTACCAGAGCTTTGTGCTTATGTATAGCCTCTTTTTCCGCTTTCGTTTCTTTTTCTCCAGTCATCTGAAGTTGCTATAAAAACAAACGCAAACTAGACATTAAGTAAATATGCATTAGATACAAAAGAGCATGAAAGTGGACCTTTGGAAACGGCCGAACACGATAAATACGAAATACTGAAGTTTCGGTTTGACTGAGACTGATCATGAACGGTAGTGAAATATGCTTGCTACCGATCACGCCCCCTAATCCCGGGTTGAGCAGAACTCAATATTCATAAAATCAATACTACATAATTTTAACCATCCCGAAGATGGCATACAAGATCAATCATTTGCCTAACATATTTAGATAGTTCCATATCATTTTTCAGTATTTATACTAATTCTTATTTTATAATAATTAAATTTACTTACATTGTGTTTTCTTTTTATTGCTATGACTTTTCTTTTAATTAGTTTTATCCAAGAAAATACACATGCAAATTATGCTATAATTTGGTTAATACATTGATGCATAGTAACAACTATTGTTTCTTGTTATTTTCGTTTGTTTTAATTGCGCGAATTTGGTTGATAGCGTTCTGTGACTGCTTCATTTTCTGTTCGACTTGCATACACAATTTTATTAATCATGCAATACATTATTACTGAACATTACCGTTACCTCAAACTTTTTCTGAAGGTCTGCATCACTTAAAGATGACAAATATTCCTGAAACTTGTCTCCTTCTATAACTTGGCAGTCAAAGGTCAATGAATGGACCACGGCGTTGTGAAGGTATTCATATTGCTCCTGGAATTGTTCAACAAAGGCATTAGTTATAGACTGCGTAATACCAGTGTTTATAATAGTTGTCAGTCTGTTGAATACTATGATGTTATTAATTAAGTGTTTTCATATTGGCGAAGTTATTGGTCCAAGGACTGTCATATTGGCCCAAGGCCGAAGGCCGCGGGCCAATATGACAGTCCGAGGACCAATAACTGGGCCAATATGAAAACACTTAATTAATGACATTTTTATTAATTAACTACTTAATATATCTCTTTATTCCTATGTTTTAAAATCATTTACAGGTAAGAAAAAACAAGAAATATATGTTCAATATAAAATTTAAGAATGTTATCTGGGCAAGTTTTGACATCTTCAAGTCTAAACATTTTATTTTTTAAATCATAGTTTTATTTGACTACAGAATTGTTTCATTTTTTCCATTCTAGTAGATATGGATATAATGTAGGATTTAAGATGGTAACATACCAAATTTTTTTTTCATATTTTTTCCGTCATTTGTGATCATTTTTTGTTGTCAACAAAATAGGGGGTATGGGTAGCTCTGGGTAGAATTTATCCTTTTGCTATAGAATAAATCAGATTTTTGTTTTTCAGTAGTGGAATACATATATAAAAGTAGATATTGAGCTAATTTTATTTTCGATCTCCATGTCAATATTGTGTGTACAATAGTTTACATTGAAAATGTCAAAATAACTCTAAAATGGGTGTAATTTAAAGAATTTTTAATAAAAAATCACTAGAAGCCTGGAGACCTATATATTTTTTTACTTGGTTTGAAAGACATGTCATAGGACCTTGACATATACAAGTTTTAAAAAAAGTTGATCATTAGAACATAATTTTTTATCTTGAATTACTTTTTCGGTAAAAACAAAAGTGGGTGGGGTACGGTCCGTATATGTTTGCTTTTTAAAGTAAAAAGACGAATGAGGATTACAATTGTTTTTGTATGATTTGAAAGATATGTATATATGCAATCGAAAATTAATTGTTGTTTTTCAATAAACTTAATGTTATGAAAACAATTGTAAAAATGTTCAATGACTATATTTTTCCTCTTTTTAGTGAAATTTTGAAGTTAGAATTATGTGCCTTCTTCAATGACGTCTAGTGGGAAAAAAAGTATTGTGACTTAGCCTTTTTTTGATAATTTTGAATCTAAATTATACCAAAGAAGCTTTAAATATGAATTAAAAAAAAATCTAATCACTACGTCCTTTCCCAGCCAACCTCCTTAATAACAAGTATCTGATTCAAATAAATCTTCTACTGTTACCGCTCGATGACGTTTGGGAAAATCATACACGAACGTGATAATAGCTGTATTTCAGCGAAGTCGTGGTTACCAAATTTACAAATAATCAAACCTTAATTATTTTGATTGTCTACATTACATAGGCGAACATAGCTGAGAGGTTGTGTTTTTTCTTCTTCAAAATGGCGTCCTTAAAGAAAACAAAGCCTTGGTCATATTGGCCGTGTTGGCTTATCCAATCAGATTGCTTGAATTCCATATTGGCCGAGTTTTCTAATATTGGCCGAGTTTCTCTCCATATTGGCCTTGTTTTTACCATATGATGCGTGCAGCTTCCTGCAAACTACGGCAGATATTAAGTAGTTAATTAATAATCTGTTATATTACCCTGTGTTGCCGTTTATCACGTGTGTTATGGGTACTTATATAATCGATGTTTTATTTGGGGATTCTATAATTAAAGGGAATGTAGCGACACAGCCAAACCATCTGTATTATTGAGAGTTCTGAAATACTTGAATAAGGGTGAAAGAATTATCAAAATCGGATGATAAACAAAGAAGATATGATCATTTCAAGTTTCTGTTGAAACAATTATGGAAGCGGCCATTTTGAGAGTTATGACATCACGGTTCTAAATGACCATATATGGAATATTTATAAATATGAAAATTTACTGATTTATAGGGAAAAAATGACAACAACTGCATGAAAAATATGTAATACTTAATGGCAGTAATGCTTTATATGACCAGTAAACAAATTCATTCATTTGCAGTGACTTAATTCGTTTTAAATGATATTTATCAATATTCCATATATGGCAATATGTAACTATGACGTCATAGTTCTAAAAATGGCGGCTCCCATATTCGTTTTAGAACAACCTTTAAATGGTCATATCTTTTTTATTTATCATCCGATTTTGATAATTCTTTCACCTTTTTCCAAGTTTTTCAGAACTCTCAATAACAAATCTTGTTTGGCTGTGGCGCTACATTCCCTTTAAGATATGGTTGCTCACTACATGCCCAATCACATTAGTGATGAGTTTTTGTATTGTAACTTGAGGATACGTGTGTTTTGACCGCTTGGCACATTTCACAAACAAAGAGTAAGGTATGTGGTATACATGCATAGATGTATTGAATTTCAGCAAATTATATAAAATTCAAGCATAAACGCGAATCTTCAATACTAGTTAAGAATGTTATTAAATGATTACTCACGGAGCATGTCTCTGACATGTGTGACACACTAAAGATAATATTTACATATGCTGGGTTGAAGTCAAATGTTTGTAAGTATTACTCTGTTGATAGAATATCATTTAACATAGAAGCAATAGTAAAGACACACGTCGTCCAGTATACAAGAACAAGTGTAGTTTGCAATTTTAATGCTAAACATATTCTGATTTTTCTTAACTCAATATATGATTTTGTCTAATAATTATGTTTATAAAAATCCGTGTAGGTTAACAAATATGCCAGTGGGTCAATACCTACCGCTGTCTGAACCATGTTAACTCTGTGCTCCCTCATGTGTTCAACACAGCCGAATATGTCTACAGTCTTCTGCGCCTCGCCTTCATTTGTCAGAATATCCAGGGCTATATAGGTGCCTGTTCTACCAACACCAGCACTAGCGAATGCAACAGTGAACATCACATTTTAATAGCATACGAAACATTAACAATTTATTTAAAAGCACGAAGCCTGATTTGTATTATTGTTGTTTAAACATTTGTTAAACTTTAATATTTGAGCCTCCTGCTGATTTAGTGTCCATATGAATGTTTCAGTGATGTTGATCAAAAGCGTCCTTAAGTTGTCAATAACTTGCTGCTGTCGCAATAATATAACACTTAAGATATTTGTATAAGATGCTAAACTCCTTCTCATTTACAATCGTTAAGATTAAATATTAAAAAAGTTACTGCATGAGGTAATTCGATGTTGCACTAACATTATCTATAATCGTCTACATAAACATTCATTTTCTATATCAAAATAAAGAATAGCATTTTCAGTAATTATTAATCAAATTGTTATTATAATCGGCAATTATTTGTTTTCAACCTTTTGTCTATGTATTTATTGAGATATGAAAAT
Organism: Cyrtodaria siliqua; assembly: GCA_037043455.1. Taxonomy (NCBI): domain Eukaryota; kingdom Metazoa; phylum Mollusca; class Bivalvia; order Adapedonta; family Hiatellidae; genus Cyrtodaria; species Cyrtodaria siliqua. The sequence goes on along the minus strand of JAWPHD010002056.1, from coordinate 209,606 downwards.
TTGAATACAATACTACTTACCTGCAATGAACTATTGTGGGTCCCTTTAATTTTGTCTGTGTGCTCTTTACTTTCTGTCGGAATTCAATGAGACTTGTAACGTCATCCGGAACACCCTTGTCCGGCCAAGCCGTAAAATGGATATGGTATAGCGACCGATTCTGGGATTTCTGGAATATTTGTTTGTATTTGTAATTGTCATGCAATGCTTGCTTGCCATATATCTTAATGAACCTTGTACATAAACAATTGTATTTGCAAACCGTCGCCGACTAGGAGGGGTAGCTTAGTGTCATTTGTTATTTTGTTTAAATATTAAACTAAATAAAACCTATTTCTGAAGGAAATACTTTGGATTGGGAAATATTGATTGGGGTGCTTACATTATTGTTTAGAAATCATCTACATTTTTTGCAGTATGTATTCACATTTTCATAAAAATGTTATCAATTTTAAATATTCGGGACATTTTTGTTTGAAATATTTATAATTATATTTATAATTATTTATAACTATAGAAGTAATAATACTTATTATAACAATAACAAAACTTATATTCTTTATAATAAGTATCATTGATATTAAATACTATTATAATAATTATTATTAGTATTAGTAGTAGTAGTAGTAGTATGTCTACACTGTTCTGTGACAGTGTTAATACAGTTAACAAAGAACATTTATTTTAACTTAATCGCATCCGTTTGACATAACAGAAGTTACACAATTAATACTGTTTTAAAATAATATGATTTCGTGCCAGTTGTATGCATTAAATATAGCTTATGCAAGTATTGAACCTGCGATACTGTAAAACTTCTGACGGTGTAGTCAGCATATACATCCTCACTGTGGCACTTGACTGTGACGTCACCATAGCTGACGCTGGTACCAGAGACAGGCCAGTACTGATCACATTTATGAGCCTGCAAAATAACGAAACTAAATATCAAATTGTGCAAAAGTATTAACAAAGTTTACTTAACCTACATCAAAGACTTTGGGACATAATTGTATATAGCGTGCCTAAGCGATTATTAAAACCCTATTTGAGTATGGAAAATATGAGTATTACGTTTAGTAATTCAAATATTATTTGTATACTGAATGCAAGCACTGTCTTTTATGTAATAAAGTCCTACGGCCCATAATAAATAATAAAATATATCATAATACTAGCACATGAACTTGTATTATTATTCTTTTCCAAGCAGATCAGTGTATTTTACATTTTGACTTACTCCATTTTCAAAGAGATTGGTAACCATGACAATTTTTTCCACTTTCTGCTGCCACACCATTCTCCAAAAATTGAGGAAATTTTCGGTAGTCTTTTCCGTGGGACCTGTGTAATTACACATTATTCTGAATAATTGAACGAACGAACGTCGACCGTATTGGTATATGGATGCTAGTAATCGTTATAAAATTAAATCTATTTAAATTTGTCAATTACATTGATCTAATCACGCTGCTTATTTAACTTACTAAATGGGATTTCTCTAGCCGATATATGTAGGCGTTGATATATACTTTGTATATCACATATATGTAATGGTAATCTGGTTATGTCTCATTTTATACCGTTAATGGATATAACATGTGTTCATGACAAAAGAGCCCGTCAAAAGAAGATATATACTTGCCTAGGCATGCAATGTACTCGTTCGGCTGGTTGAAACCCTGAAAAAGAAAGTTTCCGTCTGAACATTTTACTTTACAATAAAAAAATTAGAAAATATTGATGAACATATTTGAAAACATGAACATCGGTAACTCTGATAGATGCTCCCCAAACAAATAGTGGCATGACCCTTACCTTCATCAGAAAATGAATTACCTGATTGTCACAAGTCGCCTTGTTTGGAATTAATGGTAAATCAATAATGTCAACAACTTTCCCTCTCAACTGATTTAAAAGTTATAATGTGTGTAATAAATGTGGATGGAAGGACGGCCGGGCGAACAAACGGATGGACAAACTGGATAAAAGATCCCCTATAAGGCAACAGGATATATTAAAATCCCATAAATGATTCATAAATTACAGACGGACATTATCATACTCCTGTTTGATGATAGCGGTAAGTTTGTTATTTGTCAAGTG
>JAWPHD010002056.1:160000-200000 GCA_037043455.1 Cyrtodaria siliqua | reverse complement strand
AAACACGTTTAAAAACATGTTTTTACTAAAGAAAATACGATAATCTGTTTAAAATTACCTATTAAATATTTTAATTTTGCACTATGCAAAACTTTTAAGACGAAAATTAAGGTTTAGTTCATTACCCAGCCAACCCGGATTTCACTACTTGATGGGTATGGATGGGGTATGAAATTTAATATATGGACCACGTAATGAAGTCTGTGTTAAATGTTACACATATTTCCGTTGGAAGTATTTGTTTGTGTAAGTTAACGTTTCTCGAGCTTTTCCTCCGTAGTGATATCTTCACGTGATATTCACTCTGAATGTACAATTGTTTAAAATACTCAATGCGGATTGGTTATTGAGGTGTTTTTAAAATGCATATCAATACCTATGACGTCACTTGCTTCAACCGCTAGGACGTCATTTTAAACGATTTTAAACGTCAGAAAACATCCAAAACAACGATTGCATTATTTTAAAGCAACGTTACATTCAAACAACAAATTAAAACGGTTAAACGCAGGATACAGTGGCTGTGTATTTTCTTCGTTTGGTGTTGAGAGAAAATGTAAGTTGTGAGAATGTGTTATGTTAAATCTCTCGATAAGATGTGCATTAAATACTTTAAAATCCATGTCAGATAAGAAATAAACTAGTTCCACCGGTTTTAAATTCTGCGAGATAAAAATCTGGTGTTTGGGATCGAAACACATTGAGACCGCAGCCCTACGGCCCTTGGTATTGATGACGATCTTCAAGACCCGCCTATCATGTATTAATCATGGACACTATAAACCCGCTGGAAATATTTTATTTCTTAAATACATCTATTACCCGGTTCTCTAAGCTGGCAAATCAACAAAAGTGCATTTTTTTAGAAATAAATAACGTACTTCTAAAATTGACTTGTAAATGAAAAAATAGAAATGACTGTTAACAGGTGTTTAATGCATGTTTAGTGTTTGAATATCTCGAAGATGCATGCCTGTAATACATTGTATAATACAAATTGCAGATTATTTTGCAGGTTTCATCTTTCTAGACAGCTTGCTAGATTTACCATAATGAGAATTATCTGCATTTGTTTACATATGTAACATTTTTTCTACATATATTGGGTGCGATCATTTTCGAACTATGTCCAGATTGAGACGTAAACCGGACATAAGAATATGTCCCTCAATCACATCAAAGACAAAACATAATCGTAGTAAGGGTAGGGCGTGGTACCCAGATTCTTATGTATCCTTCTTCTCTCTGGGCAGCTCAGAATATGTTTATATGTTTAAACATATTTATTTTACATCGATTGCGAAACAAGTTCTTGCAACTTAGATTAATCACTCTCGATGGCTTCCTGGGTAGAACCAGTACTAAGCAATGTTAATTATCTTGCTCAAGGATAAATAACGTGGTGCGACGGAGGATCGAACCCACGACCTCTCGATCAGGAGTTCGGCGCTCTACCACTGGACCACGCACTCCACAGAATAATTAGATAATATGAGAAGGGCAACCGATTCATTATCTCCACATTTCACGTGCAAATTAAATGCAAACTGGTAGTGTTGTGAATTGAAAATTCAAGTTAATTTGCTTTTGTAAAATACAGCAATAAAATTAAAAACAAAAAACAAACAATAAAAACAAAACGCATGCGGAAATAATATCGCAAGTTAAAGCAATAATGTGTTTTTGAAAACAACAACATCAAAAAAAATAATAATCAAGAAATAAAAAGGAAATGTAGAAATGAAAATTCAAGTGGAAAAAATAATGTGTTTTTGAAAACAATCATAAAAAGACACACCCAGAGGATATACTTATATATGCTTCGAGAAAAAAATGATCACATAATGTGAGTTTTGTCGCACGATACTTCTTGTTCATTTAAATTTTAGGTAAACATAGATATAAAACAGGAAAAGTGGCATTCAAGGACAACAGTCAACCACAAACACACGCAGAAACAAAGAACAATTTAAAGATGAATAAAAGGCCAAATAAGACATCACAAACACAAAAGGGTTGACAATAGGACTACCGCCTGGGAACGTTCAGTGGCAAAAAAGGCCGCTGGGGATTTAATCCAGGTCTAGGGTGCACCAAACCTCACTCTTACCCTTCTGTCATCCCAATAAAACGGGACAGTGTAAATAAAGAAATCCCCGCCATGAACTATTCTCTAACCAACAAGGCAGCATATAGCCAATATAAGTAATACACAAAGATGCTCGTGTATATATAAATACAAAAATAGCCTAGAAAGCTAAAAGAAGGTACTCAATGACTTGGCAGAAGCCAGAGCCACAAGAGAACAGGTTTTGTATAAACTGCACCTGAGGAAATATAACCTGAGTGTGAAGATCTGCGGAAATTTAAAAATCTAGCTATGGATCTGTCTTGTTTTAATCCATGCGATTTTTATTTTGAAAAAGGTATTTTATATACATAGATTCTGAATTATTCTTTCCTTTGTGTGATGTTTACGACAAGTTACTTTTGTTTGCAATTTGAGACTTGATGTATAGTGTTGGTTTATAGTGGATTTCAATTAGTGGACAAGCCGTAGGAATTTATATATACCTTGTACACAACTGGCATCAGTAAAACCACCGATACATCCATAATGGCAATCGCCAGATGACCTTTTGCACGTGATGTTTTTACAGTTGTTACTGCATGTCTTTTCACACATGTCACCATAATAGCCTGGTTGGCATCCATACACGCAGGTACCATTCTCGTTAAAACACCTGGTAGAATTAATCTCGCCGGACAAGCAGCTCAACCCACAGTTAATATCGCATGTTGGTCCATACTTGTTTGCTAAACATCCGTGAATGCATTCACCGGTCTTCCATTCGCATTCACTATTTAAACAATTTATACTGCAGTTTTCGTCACAAATTTTGCCATGCAGTTTGTTTGATGTGCAACCGTTTAAACATGCACCATCGTTAATCGCACATAATACTCGGTGGTTAGTCTTTTGACAAGTTTTACTACATGGCATTAAACATTCTTTAGAGTAATTTCCTCCTTTGCAAACCTCACAGGTTCCATTTTCCTGATTACAAAGCAAACAGTCACTTTGATTGCATTTTTTATCGCACTTATCCCCCCAAAAGTAGTAACTACATCCGTTTAAACATTTGCCGGTCGTGGTGTTACATTTTGTATCGAAGCACGTACCATGACAAACTGTGCATTTATTGTTTTGTTTGTCCGGGTAAAAGCCGTCCTTGCATGTATTACATTCAGAGATTGAATCACCATTTGCTGTACATATAACACAATTACTATCGTAGGTGGAACATAACTTATCACACACTTTTCCAAAATGTCCATCAACACATCCAGATAGGCATTTTTCTTCTGAAGAACATTCGTTGTCTTTGCAGTTCTTACTACACTGGCAACATAACTTACTGTACGTGTCTAAGTAATAGGTTTTGTTTTGACAACTCATGCAGGAATCAGTTTCACACAAGTCCGATCTACACTGGCATTGTTTGTTTATATTTGCAAAACCTGCTACACATTTAGTACATTGTCCTGATGAACTACATACACAATTAATAGGACAGTCACATTTCTCCCCTTTATAACCGTCGATACATTTAGCACATTTACCGGTGTCCCTATCACATATCTTGTTAAGACAATTATTTGGACATATTGTGTAACAGTGATAATAATTGTAGCGAGAGTAACGTCCATAGTTTCCGTTCATACATTCATTGCACTTGTATTTCCCGTTTCGGTGACACGATTTACATTGTGTGGCACAATCATAGTTGCACAATTGCGAATATTTACCATCTATACAGGCGTCATTACAGTATCCATCAGACTGACGACACGTGGTGTTATATTTACAATTCGAACACTCCTCCTGACAGGTGTCACCTTTGTGCCACGTTAAGCACGACTGGCATGCTGTCAGAGATGTGCATATGGTACAATTATCAGGACAGGACAATTGACAGTAACTACCATATTTTTCTTCTGGACATGAACTACAATAGCCATTTTCCTTGTCGCAGGTAGTATCTCCACAGCTGTTTAAACATTTGTGTTCACATTTTCCGCCATATCGGCCAGGTATACACGCAGTACAATTTCCAGCCAAGCGTTCACAGTTGTTGTTGTGGCAGTCTGCTGAGCAATCTTTGTCACAGTCTATCCCATACTTACTTCCGGTAGCACACATCTCACATGCGTTACCGGCAAAACCTTGCTTGCACGATTTACACTTACTTGCTGAAGTACACGATAGACAAGTTACTGGACAGCTATGACTACAATCGTCTCCATACTTCGCATATAGGCATGAGTCACACTTGGTGCCAGTAAATCCGGGTTTACAAGAACAACTACCATCTGATTTGTCACATGCATACTGGCAACCGACCGAGCAGGCATAACTACAGGAAGTTCCATATTTTCCATCAACGCATGGGTCACACTTGTTGCCGGTAAATCCGGGTTTACAAGAACAACTACCATCTGATTTGTCACATGTATTTTGGCATCCGACTGAGCAGGCATAACTACAGGAAGTTCCATATTTTCCATCAACGCATGGGTCACACTTGTTACCGGTAAATCCGGGTTTACAAGAACAACTACCATCTGATTTGTCACATGTATTTTGGCATCCGACTGAGCAGGCATAACTACAAGAAGTTCCATATTTTCCATCAACGCATGGGTCACACTTGTTACCGGTAAATCCGGGTTTACAAGAACAACTACCATCAGATTTGTCACATGTATTTTGGCATCCGGCCGAGCAGGTATTACTACAGAAAGTTCCATATTTTCCATCAACGCATGGGTCACACTTGTTACCGGTAAATCCGGGTTTACAATAACAACTACCATCTGATTTATCACATGTATTTTGGCATCCGACCGAGCAGGTATTACAGAACGTCCCATAGTATCCAGTAAGGCATGTGTCACACGTGTCACCAGTAAATCCAGTTTTACATAAACATCTACCGTCGGATTTGTCACATATACCGTGCGTGCATTCATTTGAGCATCTTGATGAACATACAGTTCCAAAGTACCCTGCGTCACATGTATCACAGTCATTATATGACGTACAAGATTTACATCTTGATCGACATTGATTTCGACAGTCTTTGTAGTATGCATATCTTGAATCATCTCTAAAGTATCCATTATAGCGTCCGTCTATACAACTTGTACACGTTCCATCATCAAGACATGCTCCTGGACTGCAATGTGAGCATGCTTTCTGGCTGTGAACTGAAATATGTTACACAATGTTTCAAATATATTTCAACCGGGCAATTAATAACACACTCTTAATGAGTATACCAGAAAAAACACGTTTGTATTTTAATAATATTTTGGTAGTACGTACGTTTAGACGTATTTCGCACAAGATGTAAGGGTTATTGTATTGACACTTATTATATGTATGCACTAGATTGTTATATTGTTAACTGAAAGTGTGACAATATTAATAAACAAGACTCCGCTCTGGAACACTACATGTTTAATGAACATCTATACTAAACAGGGAAAATATTAAGAATGCCTCGTCTGCATGCAATGTACACTGTATATAGAACTCCAGCTACCTGTGTGGCCCGGCCCCATATTAAATAGACCAGACTTGGTCCTGTTACTAATTGATTGTCCAAAGATCATTACTAGAGGCTTTGCTGAACATTATGCAGATGTTGTAGTTGTGCTCTCTGCTTTAAAAATTTGCTTTTAAACTATGTTACCAGGGGCAGAGTCAAAGGTGAAACACTCATAGAATGTTTTTTCTTGTACGAAATACCAAGCATTAATTTATAGATGGTACCGTCAGAAAAGGACTAGATGCTTCTGATTTAAATGTAAAGTTTTAAAACGTCTGAACTATAGCTAACAAGCGTAAAATAACTGCTAGTGAAACTACCATACGGGAAGACATATTTATTTGTATCACAGCACATTGTACGGCCGCTTGATACAAGAACATGTACATTATGTATTGCCATGTTTTGGTCTTATTAGTCCCATGGTGCATTTCATTTAGAAAAAATCCTGTATTAATTCTGAGCAATGATATGTTGTGCACAAAGAGTTGAACTACAGTACCCCCAGCAATGCTATGTTGTAACTGAAGTACCCCAGCAATACTATGTTGTAACTAAAGTACCCCCAGTGACCTTTTTGCCACTGACCGTTTCAAGGCGGTAACCTTATTGGTAATCTTTTTTTGATGTACGTAATTTCGTATCTATTGCGAATATGTTTTACTTGTAATAGTTGCTTGTTTTAATTAGTTTGTGACTGATTTCTAAGAATGCTATATTTCCTGTTCCATTTGTATACTTACTTTTCTTAAAGAAACCTTCACAGATCAACTTATTTAAATGAACATTTTACATTAAATGTATTACTGTGCAACTGTATTGTTGCTCTGAATTCTCGAATACACATACAGTTTATAATAATACACGAAACGGCGATTATGCGCGAGCTTCTGTGAATCGCTGTGATACTGAACGTTGAAATGAACTCACGAGCTTCAGTGAATCGCTGTATTACTGAACGTTGAAATGAACTCACGAGCGTCTGTGAATCGCTGTATTACTGAACGTTGAAATGAACTCACGTGCGTCTGTGACTCGCCGTATTACTGAACTTTGAAATGAACTCACTTGCGTCTGTGACTGGCTGTATTACTGAACGTTGAAATGAACTCACGAGCGTCTGTGACTCGCTGTATAACTGAACTTTGAAATGATCGCACGAGCGTCTGTGACTCGCTGTATTACTGAACGTTGAAATGAACTCACGTGCGTCTGTGACTCGCTGTATTACTGAACGTGTAAATGAACTCACGAGCTTCTGTGACTCGCTGAGTACTGAACGTTGAAATGAACTCACGAGCTTCTGTGACTCGCTGTATTACTGAACGTTGAAATGAACTCACGAGCGTCTATGACTCGCTGTATTACTGAACTTTGAAATGAACTCACGAGCGTCTGTGACTATCTGTATTACTGCACGTTGAAATGAACTCACGAGCGTCTGTGACTATCTGTATTACTGAACGTTGAAATGAACTCACGAGCGTCTGTGACTCGCTGTATTACTGAACGTTAAAATGAACTCACGAGCGTCTATGACTATCTGTATTACTGAACGTTGAAATGAACTCACGAGCGTCTGTGACTCGCTGTATTACTGAACGTTAAAATGAACTCACGTGCGTCTGTGACGCACTGTATTAATGAACGTGTAAATTAACTCACGAGCGTCTGTGACGCGCTGTATTACTGAACGTTGAAATAAACTCACGAGCGTCTGTGACTCGCTGTATTACTGAACTTTGAACTGAACTCACTTTGGCACGACACACTAGCAATACAATAACCGAAGGTTGAAATCTCAAGTTTTTGTTTGATCCTATGCAGGCGGCCCTAAAGTCAAAATGAAACAAGATTAATGACCCAGATACAGTTTACTTATTTTAATGTTTGAATGTCACTCGAGTTCTCCATGTGCCCCGTTAACAAAATAGAATAAAACGAATGAGCTGATTAATGAGCATGGCACTTTGTTTGCAGTATATATGTAATTGTTATCAATATGTAAAATAAGATTAATGTGCTCTGTTTGTTTATGTAATGGATACTTTAGAATTTGATTTTAATAATAACCAAGGTCTGTCTGTCAATGGTGTGTTCTGATTACAAATACTATTATTATATCCTTATATTATTTTTCTTCAACATGCATTATAGGAGAAAACAAAGTGATAGGAGAAAAATATTATCTATAAGGAGCTTGCTTTCGGTTTCATCCTTTAATATGATTGTACAACGTATATATAAAATATTACATATACAATATGTTCAGGACTCACAACACTATTATCTCCCTTGAATACTCGTGCCCTAACAATGAAGGAGGCAGATAAAAAAAAATAAGTCCGCTTTTCCATATTTTACTGGATACATTGATTTTTATCACATAAAATGGTTTCTGGTAGTGTAATAAAGCCATGACTTATTTCTCGTAATACACTAGTGTATTACAAATGCAAATGAGGACCGAATCACTGTGTTTGTATACAGTAAAACATTTAATCCCAATTGTTTGCATGGTATATCATACGATAAGTTCAGACACCTCAACTATTTATAATTATTTAAAATCTTACTTTATCAAATGCATGTTACAGCTAGTAACGTTACATTTGGTTTAAGATGTCGCATTATTTGTGGGGCGAACGCATTTACAGCCGCGCAAATTAGCGACGTCATGTAAACAACAAAACGACGTCATGATTTCTCTTAAAAATTGCCGACGTATATAAGGTAAATTGACAATACTAAAGCGAAACGATCACGTCGTAGGTGTGTTATGTGAAAAATAGAATCTTACATTCGTGACTGTGTATTATTGACTTTAATAAACTCGTTGGATAACAGATAGGATACCCTACATTTTATCCAACTCGTTTATTAAAATCAATAATACACAGTCACGAATGTAAGATCCTCTATATCTTTACTAGGTTCTAAATCTACAGCATTTTAGAAAGAGATCACAGAAACATTCATGTTAATATACGATTTCTAGCTAATTCTGCCTCGTTTTATACATCATGGGTCTAATCACAACGGGGTTGTATGTTTGTGTAAATTGTGATAGGTGTGACACCTAAACATGAAATATAAAAATGTTCAAGCTGGTAAATATTTGTCATTTGTGTTTTAAATTGCAGATATTGGATCAATGAAGTAGATTTAAGCAATAATACATGTTGTAAATGTTATTTATCTCTATGCCACGAAAAAATATATTGCAATGGGACCCTATGGAAAATTAATTGTGGTGTGAGACGTTAGGTAAGAGCTGAATGGGTATCTGTTTTCTTCATTCTTAAGGCATGGCGATTTAGAGCTGCAGAATGGCATTTTCATCCGTCATCTCTAATGTTTACGTTTTAGAGCTGCAGAACATGTATATTTCTTCTTTTATCTTACGATTTAGAGCTGCAGAATGGGTATCTCGAGGGTCTTGCACTTCAGAGCTGCAGAATATTCATCCTTCATCTTTCAAAAGGCCCTGCGCTTTTGAGCTACAGCATGAACTTTTTATATTTTTGTCTCAATGATATTGCGCTTTAAAGCTGCAGAACTGGTAAGTTTCATCCTTCATATAAGGCCGGATGCTTTAGCACTGCAAACTGAGTATTTCTTATCATTCATCTCTAAGCCCTTACATTGTTCTTGTATCTGTTAACGTTTCAAACATGTTAGAACACAGTTAACACAGTTATTCAGAAATCCCGTCTGTGTATGTATAGTTACGTCAAGGTATCTTCATATTGCAGGAATTAGCTGAAATTGTACTTGATACCATGTTTAACTAAAAAATAATTAACTATATTTTCAGAACGATTACTGGTATAAACATAACTTTAGCTTTATGTTACAGCTATTGGCTTGTAAAACAAACACACATACCAATGAAGACAGACTGCTTTGAAACAAATGTCAAAATTAAGGTGAGAGACTGATACTTTTCTTGGAAAATCAAAATTTTGAAGGGGAACCCTTATTTTGATTTTATTATTTTCAGCAGTTTTCTCAATAAGTATTTCTTAAATATCATTTTCTTGCTATATTCAGATGTAGAGATGCCTTTTCATGTATATTTGAAAGTTTCGGACATGGCTGAGCACAAATGACCAAGATGTTGCAAAATCACTATCACTACTGTAAATTTTCAAAATATTAAAGGTACTCGGCCTGAATTTCGACCAATACCCTAGGTCACTAAAACTTGAATAATTTGAATACCAATAAACATGGAATCAACATGTTAGCAATTTTCAACATGTATTTGATTTATATACATTCTCAATTGTTACTGAGGTGCTCATTAAAAAAAAAAAATCACCTTCAGGAATCACAACACTATTATCTCCATTGAATACTCGTGCCTTACAGATGAAGGAGTGACACCCATCTAACATGAAATTTAAAAATGTTCAGCATGTATATATATAAGATTTCTTGCTAATTCTCCCTCATTTTATACATCATGGGTCTAATCACAACGGAGTTTTATTTTTTTCTAAATTTTGATAGGTGACACGCAAACATGAAATTTAAAAATGTACTACCTGGTAAATATGTGTTGTGTTATTGGATCAATGAAGAATTTAAACATCAATACATGTAAATTGTGTTTATCTCTATGACACGAACAAAAACATTACAATGCAATCCTATGGCAAATTAATTGTGGTGTGAGACGTTTAAACCAACATGCATTATAGGAAACAACATATTGTATCCGCTTTAAATTGTTCATAAAGTATCAATATCAAACGTTTCCGGATTCAAATATGTAAATGATAACAATATCAAAGTCACTATTTGCACATTATAGTCAGTCGTCAACAGAGCGATGGTTATTGTTATACTGACATTAATTTACTGAAATGTGTATTATAATGCCTGATAGAAAAGTATTACTTTGGTTTGTTTATCAATGACTCATTAATAATGTTTCAATATCATTATATTACTTTCTTTTCTAGCATTCAGATTTGTAAACATGTTAAATGTATGTATTGTCTGACGATTGCTTAATAGTATAGCAATGCATCGATGACGAAAATAAAACAGTTTGGTAAGAATGTATTACGTGCGTTTTGCTTACCTCTACTTGAAAGAGATACTATCATCAGCAAAACAGCAAACACATTCTGAAAATATGAACAAAACAACAATATGTATTGTAGATGCAATGTGGATACCATTCTATTGCTTTTGTCCATTTATTAATATCGAACATGTTGAATATCACATTTAAGTCCACGTTATGTTTCGGATATTTGCTTAATTGTATACAAACAATACTAATTAGAACAATATAAAAGTAGCATGCAATTTTATCGTATTTATAAGGTAGATTCTTTCCAATAAATTGGTTTCACAATTAATTGTAGGATAATATAGAACAGAACCTGCAAGAAAATATATTTACTCTTAAGATGAGGTGGTATACAAATTATAAAATAAAACAGTTTGAGCAGCTCTAAGTGGATGAGGGAGCACACCTAAATACATAGGGTACATGACCTCTAGTCGAAATACACCTAACAAACAAATATCTATGCTTTGGTTCAGAACGGCTCTGAAAACGATTATATGTTTCCTATTTTATCTTACCAATAAGAAGGGCCAGAGGAGCAAGAGTTATCAGAGTTTACATTACAATATGCCTTTCTACGCATTGCAGTTTTACAGTATATGCATATCCAAAATAAACCACGAGGATCACCCAAGCCGTGCATACACTATATAATGCACTACCTTATTTATTTGCCCATTTCTAGTAGTTCTGTTCCGTTCAGTAGGTTAACATCTCTTCATATTCAAGTGACAATTCAATTAATCGCCTACGCAAAATTGTTCATTTGTGAGTTGATACTTAATTAGAATAGTTGATTGCTGACAAACCCGGAAGAAATAAGAGCGGTCACAATTTAATATTCGTACATATATGATCTCAAACGAGTTCCCTATCAATTGCATTTAATGAACTACTTGTTTCTTTATCGAAAAATATAAAGTTTATTAGGTACAATATAAATATAAAACTTATGAACATCGATGTTTAAGGATGTTATTTTAAATATTTGGTGTATAGGTAATCAGATAAAAATTAGTGGGGCGACGATGCCTGTTAAGGCCGAGATTCCTTTATTTTCAGTACATTGGATTGTTTCGATGTGATTAATATCATCGTAATAAATGTTAATGTTATAGATCAAAAACAATTATAATAAAAAAACGTATGAAACGAGAAATTTGGAAATCGCTGAACACGATAACTACAAAAACATATTGAATTCTCGGTTTAATTGAAAACGGTAATGAAACATGCTTGCTACCGTTCACGCCGTACCGTTCATGCCCTCTAGCCTCGGGTTGAACGGTAGCAAGCACTTTTCAGTAACTTTCATGAACAGTCTCAATCAAACCGAGATTGCAGTATTTTTTGTATTAATCATATTCGACGATTTCCAGATTTCTCCTTTCATACTTTTTTTAAATAAAGCGATGATGGAATATATATTGATACTTCCCGAGAAGTTTTCATATGTTGATTTATTGTTTTGGTTAATAAATGGTATAATATGTGACATTATCTCAGTGAATAGAACGACATCCAATCAGAGATGCACGAGCGTCTAAAACTCAATTTGAATGCCAGTATAGCAAAGTATGTACTGGTTAAATTTAAACGCCATGATCTAGTAAACATTTAATTACTGAACATCCACAAAGAGGCATCCTTATTAAGTGTAGTGTTAACTGCTTTAAGGGCACACACATATATGACCGTAACGACCTAATCTGCATTACACCATACCCTGTAGAACATGTGTACGTGTCAATTGATATATCAATGCAGCAAACCCCAAAACACGCAAACATGAATGGCAATGTAAATAAGGAATAAAGGCCAAAAAAGACATCACAAACGCAAACAGGGTTGACAATAGGGCTACCGCCTAGGAACGGTCAGTGGCAAAAAAGGTCGCTGGGGATTTAAACCAGGTTCTAGGGTGCACCAAAGCTCACACGTACCCTACCGTCATCCCAATACAACGGGACTGTGTAAATAAAGAAATCCCCACCATGAACTATCTCTAATCAACAAGGCAGCATGAATAGGCAATATAAGTAAAACACAAAGATGCTCTAGTATATATAAATACAAAAAACAATAGCCTAGAGATCCACAAAGAAGGAACTCAGTGACTTGGAAGAAATCAGAGCAATAAGAGAATAAACCATTGAGGGCACGACAATATTAGATTACTGACAAACATCAAATGGCACCGTCCTTTTGGGCTGTAGGTAGACGTCATCGTAGGGACCACAGCCTGTACGGTCATCGCACAATTCAAGAGGAAAGCATAGTGGCGAACTGTAAATGGGTCATCCACCAAGCGTGTAGTGCGTTGCAAAATGATAGGGTCATAACTTATTTTGATAAACCTTTTAAAACGTTTAACAAAGATAGTATGAAAGTGATCAGGACCAATGATCTTACGAAGTTTGTAAATCAAGTCAAATAGACAAATGAATATATATGGAGATTGCCTCTTGTTTGTAAATTGTTCATTATTTTTTCAAGTTTGCTGTATTTTATTAAATGTTCGACTTCAGTGTGAAATTGGTAATTGATATAGCAATATGTTTATTCAACCTTATCCATATAACTGAAAGTATAAGATTTTAAAATTGTCCAATTTCCGGCTACCACTACAGTGTCACTGAGTGTTTACAACTCATAAATGCAAAGGTACACTACGGATATTATGGGTCAGGGGTGTAACGTGCCAAAGGTGCACTACTGGTATTACGGTCAGGGGTGTAACGTGCCAAAGGTGCACTACTGGTATTACGGTCAGGGGTGTAACGTGCCAAAGGAGCACTACTGGTATTACGGGTCAGGGGTGTAAAGTGCCAATGGTGCACTACTAATATTACGGGTCAGGGGGTAACGTGCCAAAGGTGCACTACTGATATTACGGGTCAGGGTGTAACGTGCCAAAGGTACACTACTGATATTACGGTCAGGGTGTAACGTGCTAAAGGTACACTACTGATATTACGGGTCAGGGGTGTAACGTGCCAATGGTGCACTACATATATTACGGGTCAGGGGTGTAATGTGCCAAAGGAGCACTACTGATATTACGGGTCAGGGGTGTAACGTGCCCAAGGTGCACTACTGATATTACGGGTCAGGGGTGTAACGTGCCAAAGGTGCACTACTGATATTACGGGTCAGGGGTGTAACGTGCCAAATGTGCACTACTGATATTACGGGTCAGAGGTGTATCTTGCCAAAGGTGCACTACTGATATTACGGGTCAGGGGTGTAACGTGCAAAAGGTGCACTACTGATATTACGGGTGAGGGGCGTAACGTGCCAAAGGTGCACTACTGATATAACGGGTCAGGGGCGTAATGTGCCAAAGGTGCACTACTGATATTACGGGACAGGGGTGTAGCGTGAAAAAGATGCACTACTGATATTACGGGTCAGGGTTGCTACTTGCCAAAGGTGCACTACTGATATTACGGGTCAGGGTGAAAAGTGCTTAAGGTGCACTACTGATATTACGGGTCAGGGGTGTAACGTGCCAAAGGTGCACTACTGATATTACGCGTGAGGGGCGTAACGTGCCAAAGCTGCACTACTGATATTACGGGTCAGAGGTGTATCTTGCCAAAGGTGCACTACTGATATTACGGGTCAGGGGCGTAACGTGCCAAAGGTGCACTACTGATATTACGGGTCAGGGGCGTAATGTGCCAAAGTTGCACTACTGATATTACGGGTCAGGGGTGTAACGTGCCCAAGGTGCACTACTGATATTACGGGTCAGGGGTGTAACGTGCCAAAGGTGGACTACTGATATTTCGGGTCAGGGGTGTAACGTGCCAAAGGTGCACTACTGATATTACGGGTCAGATGTGTAACGTGCGAAAGGTGCACTACTGATATTACGGGTCAGGGTGTAACGTGCGAAAGTTGCGCTACTGATATTACGGGTCGGGAGTGTAAATTGCCAAAGGTGCACTACTGAAACTACGGGTCAGGGGTTTAACGAGCCAAAGGTGCACTACTGATATTACGGATCAGGGGTGTATGGTGCCCAAGGTGCACTGCTGATATTACGGGTCAGGTGTGTAACGTGCCAAAGGTGGACTACTGATATTACAGGTAAGGGGTGTAATCTGCAAAAGGTGCACTACTGATATTACGGGTCAGGGGTGTAACGTGCCAAAGGTGCACTACTGATATTACGGGTCAGGGGTTTAACGTGCCAAAGGTGCACTACTGATATTAAGGGTCAGGGGTGTAACGTGCCAAAGGTGCATTACTGATATTACGGGTCAGGTGTGTAACGTGGCATAGGTGCACTACTGATATTACGGGTCAGGCGTGTACCTTGCAAAAGGTGCACTACTGATATTACGGGTCAGGGGTTTAAAATGCCAAAGGTGCACTACTGAGATTACGGGTCAGATGTGTAACGTGCGAAAGGTGCACTACTGATATTACGGGTCAGTGTGTAACGTGCGAAAGGTGCGCTACTGATATTACGGGTCAGGGGTGTAAAGTGCCAAAGGTGCACTACTGATACTACGGTCAGGGGTTTAACGTGCCAAAGGTGCACTACTGATATTACGGGTCAGGGGTGTATCGTGCCCAAGGTGCACTGCTGATATTACGGGTCAGGTGTGGAACGTGCCAAAGGTGGACTACTGATATTACGGGTAAGGGGTGTAACGTGCCAAAGGTGCACTACTGATATTACGGGCCAGGGGTGTAACGTGCCAAAGGTGCACTACTAATATTACGGGTCAGGTGTGTAACGTGCCATAGGTGCACTACTGATATTACGGGTCAGGCGTGTACCTTGCAAAAGGTGCACTACTGATATTACGGGTCAGGGGTGTAACGTGCCAAAGGTGCACTACTGATATTACGGGTCAGGGGTGTAACGTGCCAAAGGTGCACTACTGATATTACGGGTCAGGGGTGTAACGTGCCAAAGGTGCACTACTGATATTACGGCAGAGGGGCGTAACGTGCCAAAGGTGCACTACTGATATTACGGGTAAGGGGCGTAATGTGCCAAAGGTGCACTACTGATATTACGGGACAGGGGTGTAGCGTGCCAAAGATGCACTACTGATATTACGGGTCAGGGTTGCATCTTGCCATAGGTGCACTACTGATATTACGGGTCAGGGGCATAACGTGCCAAAGATGCACTACTGATATTACGGGTCAGTGGTGTATCGTGCCAAAGATGCACTACTGATATTACGGGTCAGGGTTGTATCTTTTCAAAGGTGCACTACTGATATTACGGTTCAGGGGCGTAACGTGCCAAAGGTGCACTACTGATATTACGGGTCAGGGGTGTAACGTGCCAAAAATGCACTACTGATATTATGGGTCAGGGTTGTATCTTGCCAAAGGTGCACTACGGATATTACGGGTCAGGTGTGTAACGTGCCAAAGGTGCACTACTGATATTACGGGTCAGGGGTGTAACGTAACAAGGCTGCACTATTGATATTACGGGTCAGGGGTGTAACGTGCCAAAGGTGCACTACTGATATTACGGGTCAGGTGTGTATCTTGCCAAAGATGCACTACTGATATTACGGGTCAGGGGTGTAACGTGCCAAAGGTGGACTACTGATATAACGGGTCAGGTGTGTAACGTGCCAAAGGTGCACTACTGATATTACGGGTGAGATGTGTTACGTGCGAAAGGTGCACTCCTGATATTACGGGTCAGGGTGTGACGTGCGAAAGGTGCGCTACTGATATTACGGGTCAGGGATGTAACGTGCCAAAGGTGCACTACTGATATTATGGATCAGGGGTGTAAAGTTCCAAAAGTGCACTACTGATATTACGGGTCAGGGGTGTAAAGTGCCAAAGGTGCACTACTGATATTACGGGTCAGGGGTTTAACGTGCCAAAGGTGCACTACTGATATTACGGCTCAGGGGTTCAACGTACCAAAGGTGCACAACTGATATTACGGGTCAGGGGTGTAACGTGCCAAAGGTGCACTACTGATATTACGGGACAGGGTGTAACGTGGCAAAGGTGCACTACTGATATTACGGGTCAGGAGTGTAACGTGCCAAAGGTGCACTACTGATATTACGGGTCAGGGGTATAACGTGCCAAAGGTGCACTACTGATATAACGTGTCTGGGGTGTAACGTGCCAAAGGTGCACTACTGATATTACGGGTCAGGGGTGTATCTTGCCAAAGGTGCACTACTGATATTACGGATCAGTGGTGTAAAGTGCCAAAGGTGCATTACTGATATTACGGGTCAAGGGTGCAACGTGCCAAAGCTGCACTACTGATATTACGGGTCAGGGATGTAACGTACCAAAGCTGCACTACTGATATTACGGGTCAGGGGTGTATCTTGCCAAAAGTGCACTACTGATATTGCGGATCAGGGGTGTAACGTGGCAAAGGTGCACTACTGATATTACGGGTCAGGGGTGTATCTTGCCAAAAGTGCACTACTGATATTACGGATCAGGGGTGTAACGTGGCAAAGGTGCACCACTGATATTACGGGTCAGGGGTGTATCTTGCCAAAAGTGCACTACTGATATTACGGGTCAGGATTGTAACGTACCAAAGCTGCACTACTGATATTACGGGTCAGGGGTGTAACGTGGCAAAGGTGCACTACTGATATTACGGGTGTGATGTGTAACGTGCGAAAGGTGCACTACTGATATTACGGGTCAAGGTGTAACGTGCGAAAGGTGCGTTACTGATATTACGGGTCAGGGGTGTAACGTGGCAAAGGTGCACTACTGATATTACGGGTCAGGAATGTAACGTGCGAAAGGTGCGTTACTGATATTACGGGTCAGGGGTGTAACGTGGCAAAGGTGCACTACTGATATTACTGGCAAGGGGTGTAACGTACCAAAGCTGCACTACTGATATTACGGGTCAGGGGTGTAACGTGGCAAAGATGCACTACTGATATTACGGGTCAGGAATGTAACGTACCAAAGCTGCACTACTGATATTACGGGTCAGGGGTGTAACGTGGCAAAGGTGCACTACTGATATTACTGGTAAGGGGTGTAACGTACCAAAGCTGCACTACTGATATTGCGGGTCAGGGGTGTAACATGGCAAAGGTACACTACGGATATTACGGGTCAGGGGTGTAACGTGCCAAAGGTGCACTACTGATATTACGGGTCAGGATTGTAACGTACCAAAGCTGCACTACTGATATTACGGGTCAGGTGTTTAACGTGGCAAAGGTGCACTACGGATATTACGGGTCAGTGGTGTAACGTGCCAAAGGTGCACTATTGTTATTACGGGTCAGGAGTGTAACGTGCCAAATGTGCACTACTTATATTACGGGTCAGGGGTGTATCTTGCCAAAGGTGCACTACTGATATTACTGGTTAGGGGTGTATCTGGCCAAAGGTGCACTACTGATATTACGGGTCAGGGGTGTAACGTGCCAAAGGTGCACTACTGATATTACGGGTCAGGGGTGTAACGTGCCAAAGGTGCACTACTGATATTACGGGTCACGGGTGTAACGTGCCAAAGGTGGACTACTGATATTACTGGTAAGGGGTTTATCTTGCCAAAGGTGCACTACTGATATTACGGGTCAGGGGTGTAAAGCGCCAAAGGTGCACTACTGATATTACGAGTCAGGGGTGTAACGTGCCAAAGATGCACTACTGATATTACGGGTCAGGGGTGTAACGTACCAAAGCTGCACTACTGATATTACGGGTCAGGGGTGTAACGTGCAGAAGGTGCACTACGGATATTACGGGTCAGGGATGTAACGTGCCGACGGTGCACTACTGATATTACGGGTTTGAAGTTTAACGTACCAAAGCTGCACTACTGATATTACGGGTCAGGGGTGTAACGTGGCAAAGGTGCACTACGGATATTACGGGTCAGGGGTGTAACGTAACAAAGCTGCACTACTGATATTACGGGTCAGGGGTATAACGTGGCAAATGTGCACTACGGATATTACGGGTCAGGGGTGTAACGTGCCAAAGGTGCACTACTGATATTACGGGTCAGGGGTGTAACGTGCCAAATGTGCACAACTAATATTACGGGTCAGGGGTGTAAAGTGCCAAAGGTGCACTACTGATATTACGGGTCAAGGGTGTAACGTGCCAAAGATGCACTACTGATATTACGGGTCAGGGGTGTAACGTGCCCAAGGTGCACTACTGATATTACGGGTCAGGGGTTTAACGTGCCAAAGGTGGACTACTGATATTACGGGTCAGGGGTGTAACGTGCCAAAGGTGGACTACTGATATTACAGGTCAGGGGTGTAACGTGCCAAATGTGCACAACTAATATTACGGGTCAGGGGTGTAAAGTGCAAAAAGGTGCACTACTGATATTACGGGTCAAGGGTGTAACGTGCCAAAGATACACTACTGATATTACGGGTCAGGGGTGTAAAGCGCCAAACGTGCACTACTGATATTACGAGTCAGGTGTGTAAAGTGCCAAAGGTGCACTACTGATATTACGGGTCAGGGGTGTAACGTGCCAAAGGTGCACTACTGATATTACGGGTCAGGGATGTAACGTGCCAAAGATGCACTACTGATATTACGGGTCAGGAATGTAACGTACCAAAGCTGCACTACTGATATTACGGGTCAGGGGTGTAACATGGCAAAGGTACACTACGGATATTACGGGTCAGGGGTGTAACGTGCCAAAGGTGCACTACTGATATTACGGGTCAGGATTGTAACGTACCAAAGCTGCACTACTGATATTACGGGTCAGGGGTTTAACGTGGCAAAGGTGCACTACGGATATTACGGGTCAGTGGTGTAACGTGCCAAAGGTGCACTATTGTTATTACGGGTCAGGAGTGTAACGTGCCAAATGTGCACTACTTATATTACGGGTCAGGGGTGTATCTTGCCAAAGGTGCACTACTGATATTACGGGTTAGGGGTGTATCTGGCCAAAGGTGCACTACTGATATTACGGGTCAGGGGTGTAACGTGCCAAAGGTGCACTACTGATATTACGGGTCAGGGGTGTAACGTGCCAAAGGTGCACTACTGATATTACGGGTCACGGGTGTAACGTGCCAAAGGTGGACTACTGATATTACTGGTAAGGGGTTTATCTTGCCAAAGGTGCACTACTGATATTACGGGTCAGGGGTGTAAAGCGCCAAAGGTGCACTACTGATATTACGAGTCAGGGGTGTAACGTGACAAAGATGCACTACTGATATTACGGGTCAGGGGTGTAACGTACCAAAGCTGCACTACTGATATTACGGGTCAGGGGTGTAACGTGCAGAAGGTGCACTACGGATATTACGGGTCAGGGATGTAACGTGCCGACGGTGCACTACTGATATTACGGGTTTGAAGTTTAACGTACCAAAGCTGCACTACTGATATTACGGGTCAGGGGTGTAACGTGGCAAAGGTGCACTACGGATATTACGGGTCAGGGGTGTAACGTGCCAAAGGTGCACTACTGATATTACGGGTCAGGGGTGTAACGTGCCAAATGTGCACAACTAATATTACGGGTCAGGGGTGTAAAGTGCCAAAGGTGCACTACTGATATTACGGGTCAAGGGTGTAACGTGCCAAAGATGCACTACTGATATTACGGGTCAGGGGTGTAACGTGCCCAAGGTGCACTACTGATATTACGGGTCAGGGGTTTAACGTGCCAAAGGTGGACTACTGATATTACGGGTCAGGGGTGTAACGTGCCAAAGGTGGACTACTGATATTACAGGTCAGGGGTGTAACGTGCCAAATGTGCACAACTAATATTACGGGTCAGGGGTGTAAAGTGCCAAAGGTGCACTACTGATATTACGGGTCAAGGGTGTAACGTGCCAAAGATGCACTACTGATATTACGGGTCAGGGGTGTAAAGCGCCAAAGGTGCACTACTGATATTACGAGTCAGGTGTGTAAAGTGCCAAAGGTGCACTACTGATATTACGGGTCAGGGGTGTAACGTGCCAAAAGTGCACTACTGATATAACGGGTCAGGGTGTGACGTGCGAAAGGTGCGCTACTGATATTACGGGTCAGGGATGTAACGTGCCAAAGGTGCACTACCGATATTATGGATCAGGGGTGTAAAGTTCCAAAAGTGCACTACTGATATTACGGGTCAGGGGTGTAAAGTGCCAAAGGTGCGCTACTGATATTACGGGTCAGGGGTTTAACGTGCCAAAGGTGCACTACTGATATTACGGCTCAGGGGTTCAACGTACCAAAGGTGCACTACTGATATTACGGGTCAGGGGTGTAACGTGTCAAAGGTGCACTACTGATATTACGGGTCAGGGTGTAACGTGACAAAGGTGCACTACTGATATTACGGGTCAGGATTGTAACGTGCCAAAGGTGCACTACTGTTATTACGGGTCAGGGTTATATCGTGCCAAAGGTGCACTACTGATATAACATGTCTGGGGTGTAACGTGCCAAAGGTGCACTACTGATATTACGGGTCAGGATGTATCTTGCCAAAGGTGCACTACTGATATTACGGATCAGGGGTGTAAAGTGCCAAAGGTGCACTACTGATATTATGGGTCAGGGGTGTAACGTGCCAAAGATGCACTACTGATATTACGGGCCAGGGGTGTAACGTACCAAAGCTGCACTACTGATATTACGGGTCAGGGGTGTATCTTGCCAAAAGTGCACTACTGATATTACGGATCAGGGGTGTAACGTGCCAAAGATGCACTACTGATATTACGGGTCAGGGGTGTATCTTGCCAAAGATGCACTACTGATATTACGGGTCAGGAATGTAACGTACCAAAGCTGCACTACTGATGTTACGGGTCAGGGGTGTAACGTGGCAAAGGTGCACTACTGATATTACTGGTAAGGGGTGTAATGTACCAAAGCTGCACTACTGATATTACGGGTTAGGAGTGTAACGTGGCAAAGGTGCACTACGGATATTACGGGTCAGGGGTGTAACATGCCAAAGGTGCACTACTGATATTACGGGTCAGGATTGTAACGTACCAAAGCTGCACTACTGATATTACTGGTCAGGGGTGTAACGTGGCAAAGATGCACTACTGATATTACTGGTAAGGGGTGTAACGTACCAAAGCTGCACTACTAATATTACGGGTCAGGGGTGTAACGTGGCAATGGTGCACTACGGATATTACGGGTCAGGGGTGTAACGTGCCAAAGGTGCACTACTGTTATTACGGGTCAGGATTGTAACGTTCCAAAGCTGCACTACTGATATTACGGGTCAGGGGTTTAACGTGGCAAAGGTGCACTACGGATATTACGGGTCAGGGGTGTAACGTGCCAAAGGTGCACTACTGATATTACGGGTCAGGGGTGTAACGTGCCAAATGTGCACTACTTATATTACGGGTCAGGGGTGTATCTTGCCATAGGTGCACTACTGATATTACGGGTTAGGGGTGTATCTGGCCAAAGATGCACTACTGTTATTACGGGTCAGGGGTGTAACGTGCGAAAGGTGCACTACTGATATTACGGGTCAGGGGTGTAACGTGCCAAAGGTGCACTACTAATATTACGGGTCAGGTGTGTAACGTGCCAAAGGTGGACTACTGATATTACTGGTAAGGGGTGTATCTTGCCAAAGGTGCACTACTGATATTATGGGTCAGGGGTGTAAAGCGCCAAAGGTGCACTACTGATATTACGAGTCAGGGATGTAACGTGCCAAAGATGCACTACTGATATTACGGGTCAGGGGTGTAACGTACCAAAGCTGCACTACTGATATAACGGGTCAGGGGTGTAACGTGGCAAGGGTGCACTACGGATATTACGGGTCAGGGTTGTAACGTGCCAAAGGTGCACTACTGATATTAAGGGTCAGGGGTGTAACGTGCCAAATGTGCACAACTGATATTACGGGTCAGTGGTGTAGCGTGCCAAATGTGGACTACTGATATTACAGTCAAGGGGTGTATCTTGCCAAAGGTGCACTACTGATATTACGGGTGAGGGGTGTAAAGCGCCAAAGGTGCACTACTGATATTACGAGTCAGGGGTGTAAAGTGCCAAAGGTGCACTACTGATATTACGGGTCAGGGGTGTAACGTGCCAAAGGTGCACTACTGATATTACGACTCAGGGATGTAACGTGCCAAAGGTGCACTACTGATATTACGGGTTTGATGTGTAACGTGCGAAAGGTGCACTACTGATATTACGGGTCAGGGTGTAACGTGCGAAATGTGCGTTACTGATATTACGGGTCTTGGATGTAACGTGCCAAAGGTGCAATACTGATATTACGGGTCAGGGGTGTAAAGTGCCAAAGGTGCTCTACTGATATTACGGGTCAGGGGTGTAAAGTGCCAAAGGTGCACTGCTGATATTACGGGTCAGGGATGTAACGTGCCAAAGGTGCACTGCTGATATTACGGGTCAGGGGTGTAACGTGCCAATGGTGCACTACTGATATTACGGGTTAGGGGTGTAATGTGCCAAAGGTGCACTACTGATATTACGGGTCAGGGGTGTAACGTACCAAAGTTGCACTACTGCATATTACGGGTCAGGGGTGTAACGTGCCAAAGGTGCACTACTGATATTACGGGTCAGGGGTGTAACATGCCAAAGGTGCACTACTGATATTACGGGTCAGGGGTGTAACGTGCCAAAGCTGCACTACTGATATTACGGGTCAGGAGTTTAACGTGGCAAAGGTGCACTACTGATATTACGGGTCAGTGGTGTAACGTGCCAAAGGTGCACTATTGATATTACGGGTTTGAAGTTTAACGTACCAAAGCTGCACTACTGATATTACGGGTCAGGGGTGTAACGTGGCAAAGGTGCACTACGGATATTACGGGTCAGGGGTGTAACGTACCAAAGCTGCACTACTGATATTACGGGTCAAGGGTATAACGTGGCAAAGGTGCACTACGGATATTACGGGTCAGGGGTGTAACGTGCCAAAGGTGCACTACTGATATTACGGGTCAGGGGTGTAACGTGCCAAATGTGCACAACTAATATTACGGGTCAGGGGTGTAAAGTGCCAAAGGTGCACTACTGATATTACGGGTCAAGGGTGTAACGTGCCAAAGATGCACTACTGATATTACGGGTCAGGGGTGTAACGTGCCCAAGGTGCACTACTGATATTACGGGTCAGGGGTTTAACGTGCCAAAGGTGGACTACTGATATTACGGGTCAGGGGTGTAACGTGCCAAAGGTGGACTACTGATATTACAGGTCAGGGGTGTAACGTGCCAAATGTGCACAACTAATATTACGGGTCAGGGGTGTAAAGTGCCAAAGGTGCACTACTGATATTACGGGTCAAGGGTGTAACGTGCCAAAGATGCACTACTGATATTACGGGTCAGGGGTGTAAAGCGCCAAAGGTGCACTACTGATATTACGAGTCAGGTGTGTAAAGTGCCAAAGGTGCACTACTGATATTACGGGTCAGGGGTGTAACGTGCCAAAAGTGCACTACTGATATAACGGGTCAGGGTGTGACGTGCGAAAGGTGCGCTACTGATATTACGGGTCAGGGATGTAACGTGCCAAAGGTGCACTACCGATATTATGGATCAGGGGTGTAAAGTTCCAAAAGTGCACTACTGATATTACGGGTCAGGGGTGTAAAGTGCCAAAGGTGCGCTACTGATATTACGGGTCAGGGGTTTAACGTGCCAAAGGTGCACTACTGATATTACGGCTCAGGGGTTCAACGTACCAAAGGTGCACTACTGATATTACGGGTCAGGGGTGTAACGTGTCAAAGGTGCACTACTGATATTACGGGTCAGGGTGTAACGTGACAAAGGTGCACTACTGATATTACGGGTCAGGATTGTAACGTGCCAAAGGTGCACTACTGTTATTACGGGTCAGGGTTATATCGTGCCAAAGGTGCACTACTGATATTACATGTCTGGGGTGTAACGTGCCAAAGGTGCACTACTGATATTACGGGTCAGGATGTATCTTGCCAAAGGTGCACTACTGATATTACGGATCAGGGGTGTAAAGTGCCAAAGGTGCACTACTGATATTATGGGTCAGGGGTGTAACGTGCCAAAGATGCACTACTGATATTACGGGCCAGGGGTGTAACGTACCAAAGCTGCACTACTGATATTACGGGTCAGGGGTGTATCTTGCCAAAAGTGCACTACTGATATTACGGATCAGGGGTGTAACGTGCCAAAGATGCACTACTGATATTACCGGTCAGGGGTGTATCTTGCCAAAGATGCAATACTGATATTACGGGTCAGGAATGTAACGTGCCAAAGCTGCACTACTGATGTTACGGGTCAGGGGTGTAACGTGGCAAAGGTGCACTACTGATATTACTGGTAAGGGGTGTAATGTACCAAAGCTGCACTACTGATATTACGGGTTAGGAGTGTAACGTGGCAAAGGTGCACTACGGATATTACGGGTCAGGGGTGTAACATGCCAAAGGTGCACTACTGATATTACGGGTCAGGATTGTAACGTACCAAAGCTGCACTACTGATATTACGGGTCAGGGGTGTAACGTGGCAAAGATGCACTACTGATATTACTGGTAAGGGGTGTAACGTACCAAAGCTGCACTACTAATATTACGGGTCAGGGGTGTAACGTGGCAATGGTGCACTACGGATATTACGGGTCAGGGGTGTAACGTGCCAAAGGTGCACTACTGTTATTACGGGTCAGGATTGTAACGTACCAAAGCTGCACTACTGATATTACGGGTCAGGGGTTTAACGTGGCAAAGGTGCACTACGGATATTACGGGTCAGGGGTGTAACGTGCCAAAGGTGCACTACTGATATTACGGGTCAGGGGTGTAACGTGCCAAATGTGCACTACTTATATTACGGGTCAGGGGTGTATCTTGCCATAGGTGCACTACTGATATTACGGGTTAGGGGTGTATCTGGCCAAAGATGCACTACTGTTATTACGGGTCAGGGGTGTAACGTGCGAAAGGTGCACTACTGATATTGCGGGTCAGGGGTGTAACGTGCCAAAGGTGCACTACTAATATTACGGGTCAGGTGTGTAACGTGCCAAAGGTGGACTACTGATATTACTGGTAAGGGGTGTATCTTGCCAAAGGTGCACTACTGATATTATGGGTCAGGGGTGTAAAGCGCCAAAGGTGCACTACTGATATTACGAGTCAGGGATGTAACGTGCCAAAGATGCACTACTGATATTACGGGTCAGGGGTGTAACGTACCAAAGCTGCACTACTGATATAACGGGTCAGGGGTGTAACGTGGCAAAGGTGCACTACGGATATTACGGGTCAGGGTTGTAACGTGCCAAAGGTGCACTACTGATATTAAGGGTCAGGGGTGTAACGTGCCAAATGTGCACAACTGATATTACGGGTCAGTGGTGTAGCGTGCCAAATGTGGACTACTGATATTACAGTCAAGGGGTGTATCTTGCCAAAGGTGCACTACTGATATTACGGGTGAGGGGTGTAAAGCGCCAAAGGTGCACTACTGATATTACGAGTCAGGGGTGTAAAGTGCCAAAGGTGCACTACTGATATTACGGGTCAGGGGTGTAACGTGCCAAAGGTGCACTACTGATATTACGACTCAGGGATGTAACGTGCCAAAGGTGCACTACTGATATTACGGGTGTGATGTGTAACGTGCGAAAGGTGCACTACTGATATTACGGGTCAGGGTGTAACGTGCGAAATGTGCGTTACTGATATTACGGGTCTTGCATGTAACGTGCCAAAGGTGCAATACTGATATTACGGGTCAGGGGTGTAAAGTGCCAAAGGTGCTCTACTGATATTACGGGTCAGGGGTGTAAAGTGCCAAAGGTGCACTGCTGATATTACGGGTCAGGGATGTAACGTGCCAAAGGTGCACTGCTGATATTACGGGTCAGGGGTGTAACGTGCCAATGGTGCACTACTGATATTACGGGTTAGGGGTGTAATGTGCCAAAGGTGCACTACTGATATTACGGGTCAGGGGTGTAACGTACCAAAGTTGCACTACTGCATATTACGGGTCAGGGGTGTAACGTGCCAAAGGTGCACTACTGATATTACGGGTCAGGGGTGTAACATGTCAAAGGTGCACTACTGATATTACGGGTCAGGGGTGTAACGTGCCAAAGCTGCACTACTGATATTACGGGTCAGGGGTTTAACGTGGCAAAGGTGCACTACTGATATTACGGGTCAGTGGTGTAACGTGCCAAAGGTGCACTATTGATATTACGGGTTTGAAGTTTAACGTACCAAAGCTGCACTACTGATATTACGGGTCAGGGGTGTAACGTGGCAAAGGTGCACTACGGATATTACGGGTCAGGGGTGTAACGTACCAAAGCTGCACTACTGATATTACGGGTCAAGGGTATAACGTGGCAAAGGTGCACTACGGATATTACGGGTCAGGGGTGTAACGTGCCAAAGGTGCACTACTGATATTACGGGTCAGGGGTGTAACGTGCCAAATGTGCACAACTAATATTACGGGTCAGGGGTGTAAAGTGCCAAAGGTGCACTACTGATATTACGGGTCAAGGGTGTAACGTGCCAAAGATGCACTACTGATATTACGGGTCAGGGGTGTAACGTGCCCAAGGTGCACTACTGATATTACGGGTCAGGGGTTTAACGTGCCAAAGGTGGACTACTGATATTACGGGTCAGGGGTGTAACGTGCCAAAGGTGGACTACTGATATTACAGGTCAGGGGTGTAACGTGCCAAATGTGCACAACTAATATTACGGGTCAGGGGTGTAAAGTGCCAAAGGTGCACTACTGATATTACGGGTCAAGGGTGTAACGTGCCAAAGATGCACTACTGATATTACGGGTCAGGGGTGTAAAGCGCCAAAGGTGCACTACTGATATTACGAGTCAGGTGTGTAAAGTGCCAAAGGTGCACTACTGATATTACGGGTCAGGGGTGTAACGTGCCAAAAGTGCACTACTGATATAACGGGTCAGGGTGTGACGTGCGAAAGGTGCGCTACTGATATTACGGGTCAGGGATGTAACGTGCCAAAGGTGCACTACCGATATTATGGATCAGGGGTGTAAAGTTCCAAAAGTGCACTACTGATATTACGGGTCAGGGGTGTAAAGTGCCAAAGGTGCGCTACTGATATTACGGGTCAGGGGTTTAACGTGCCAAAGGTGCACTACTGATATTACGGCTCAGGGGTTCAACGTACCAAAGGTGCACTACTGATATTACGGGTCAGTGGTGTAACGTGTCAAAGGTGCACTACTGATATTACGGGTCAGGGTGTAACGTGACAAAGGTGCACTACTGATATTACGGGTCAGGATTGTCACGTGCTAAAGGTGCACTACTGTTATTACGGGTCAGGGTTATATCGTGCCAAAGGTGACCTACTGATATTACATGTCTGGGGTGTAACGTGCCAAAGGTGCACTACTGATATTACGGGTCAGGATGTATCTTGCCAAAGGTGCACTACTGATATTACGTATCAGGGGTGTAAAGTGCCAAAGGTGCACTACTGATATTATGGGTCAGGGGTGTAACGTGCCAAAGATGCACTACTGATATTACGGGCCAGGGGTGTAACGTACCAAAGCTGCACTACTGATATTACGGGTCAGGGGTGTATCTTGCCAAAAGTGCACTACTGATATTACGGATCAGGGGTGTAACGTGCCAAAGATGCACTACTGATATTACGGGTCAGGGGTGTATCTTGCCAAAGATGCACTAATGATATTACGGGTCAGGAATGTAACGTACCAAAGCTGCACTACTGATGTTACGGGTCAGGGGTGTAACGTGGCAAAGGTGCACTACTGATATTACTGGTAAGGGGTGTAATGTACCAAAGCTGCACTACTGATATTACGGGTTAGGAGTGTAACGTGGCAAAGGTGCACTACGGATATTACGGGTCAGGGGTGTAACATGCCAAAGGTGCACTACTGATATTACGGGTCAGGATTGTAACGTACCAAAGCTGCACTACTGATATTACGGGTCAGGGGTGTAACGTGGCAAAGATGCACTACTGATATTACTGGTAAGGGGTGTAACGTACCAAAGCTGCACTACTAATATTACGGGTCAGGGGTGTAACGTGGCAATGGTGCACTACGGATATTACGGGTCAGGGGTGTAACGTGCCAAAGGTGCACTACTGATATTACGGGTCAGGATTGTAACGTACCAAAGCTGCACTACTGATATTACGGGTCAGGGGTTTAACGTGGCAAAGGTGCACTACGGATATTACGGGTCAGGGGTGTAACGTGCCAAAGGTGCACTACTGATATTACGGGTCAGGGGTGTAACGTGCCAAATGTGCACTACTTATATTACGGGTCCGGGGTGTATCTTGCCATAGGTGCACTACTGATATTACGGGTTAGGGGTGTATCTGGCCAAAGATGCACTACTGTTATTACGGGTCAGGGGTGTAACGTGCGAAAGGTGCACTACTGATATTACGGGTCAGGGGTGTAACGTGCCAAAGGTGCACTACTAATATTACGGGTCAGGTGTGTAACGTGCCAAAGGTGGACTACTGATATTACTGGTAAGGGGTGTATCTTGCAAAAGGTGCACTACTGATATTATGGGTCAGGGGTGTAAAGCGCCAAAGGTGCACTACTGATATTACGAGTCAGAGATGTAACGTGCCAAAGATGCACTACTGATATTACGGGTCAGGGGTGTAACGTACCAAAGCTGCACTACTGATATAACGGGTCAGGGGTGTAACGTGGCAAAGGTGCACTACGGATATTACGGGTCAGGGTTGTAACGTGCCAAAGGTGCACTACTGATATTAAGGGTCAGGGGTGTAACGTGCCAAATGTGCACAACTGATATTACGGGTCAGTGGTGTAGCGTGCCAAATGTGGACTACTGATATTACAGTCAAGGGGTGTATCTTGCCAAAGGTGCACTACTGATATTACGGGTGAGGGGTGTAAAGCGCCAAAGGTGCACTACTGATATTACGAGTCAGGGGTGTAAAGTGCCAAAGGTGCACTACTGATATTACGGGTCAGGGGTGTAACGTGCCAAAGGTGCACTACTGATATTACGACTCAGGGATGTAACGTGCCAAAGGTGCACTACTGATATTACGGGTGTGATGTGTAACGTGCGAAAGGTGCACTACTGATATTACGGGTCAGGGTGTAACGTGCGAAATGTGCGTTACTGATATTACGGGTCTTGGATGTAACGTGCCAAAGGTGCAATACTGATATTACGGGTCAGGGGTGTAAAGTGCCAAAGGTGCTCTACTGATATTACGGGTCAGGGGTGTAAAGTGCCAAAGGTGCACTGCTGATATTACGGGTCAGGGATGTAACGTGCCAAAGGTGCACTGCTGATATTACGGGTCAGGGGTGTAACGTGCCAATGGTGCACTACTGATATTACGGGTTAGGGGTGTAATGTGCCAAAGGTGCACTACTGATATTACGGGTCAGGGGTGTAACGTACCAAAGTTGCACTACTGCATATTACGGGTCAGGGGTGTAACGTGCCAAAGGTGCACTACTGATATTACGGGTCAGGGGTGTAACATGCCAAAGGTGCACTACTGATATTACGGGTCAGGGGTGTAACGTGCCAAAGCTGCACTACTGATATTACGGGTCAGGGGTTTAACGTGGCAAAGGTGCACTACTGATATTACGGGTCAGGGGTGTAACATGCCAAAGGTGCACTACTGATATTACGGGTCAGGGTTGTATCTTGCCAAAGATGCACTACTGATATTACGGGTCAGTGGTGTAACGTCCCAAAGATGCACAACTGATATTACGGGTCAGGGGTGTAACATGCCAAAGGTGCACTACTGATATTACGGGTCAGGGGTTTAAAGCGCCAAAGGTGCACTACTGATATTACGAGTCAGGGGTGTAAAGTGCCAAAGGTGCACTACTGATATTACGGGTCAGGGGTGTAACGTGCCAAAGGTGCACTACTGATATTACGAGTCAGGGATGTAACGTGCCAAAGGTGCACTACTGATATTACGGTTGTGATGTGTAACGTGCGAAAGGTGCACTACTGATATTACGGGTCAGGGTGTAACGTGCGAAAGGTGCACTACTGATATTACGGGTCAGGGTGTAACGTGCGAAAGGTGCGTTACTGATATTACGGGTCAGAGATGTAACGTGCCAAAGGTGCAATACTGATATTACGGGTCAGGGGTGTAAAGTGCCAAAGGTGCGCTACTGATATTACGGGTCAGGGGTGTAAAGTGCCAAAGGTGGACTGCTGATATAACGGGTCAGGTGTGTAACGTGCCAAAGGTGCACTACTGATATTACGGGTGAGATGGTTAACATGCGAAAGGTGCACTCTTGATATAACGGGTCAGGGTGTGACGTGCGAAAGGTGCGCTACTGATATTACGGGTCAGGGATGTAACGTGCCAAAGGTGCACTACCGATATTATGGATCAGGGGTGTAAAGTTCCAAAAGTGCACTACTGATATTACGGGTCAGGAGTGTAACGTGCCAAAGGTGGACTACTGATATTACTGGTAAGGGGTGTATCTTGCCAAAGGTGCACTACTGATATTATGGGTCAGGGGTGTAAAGCGCCAAAGGTGCACTACTGATATTACGAGTCAGGGATGTAACGTGCCAAAGATGCACTACTGATATTACGGGTCAGGGGTGTAACGTAACAAAGCTGCACTACTGATATTACGGGTCAGTGGTGTAACGTGCCGAAGGTGCACTACGGATATTACGGGTCAGGGATGTAACGTGCCGAAGGTGCACTACTGATATTACGGGTCTGAAGTTTAACGTACCAAAGCTGCACTACTGATATTACGGGTCATGGGTGTAACGTGGCAAAGGTACACTACGGATATTACGGGTCAGGGGTGTAACGTGCCAAAGGTGCACTACTGATATTACGGGTCAGGGGTGTAACGTGCCAAATGTGCACAACTGATATTACGGGTCAGGGGTGTAAAGTGCCAAAGGTGCACTACTGATATTACGGTTCAAGGATGTAACGTGCCAAAGATGCACTACTGATATTACGGGTCAGGGGTGTAACGTGCCCAAGGTGGACTACTGATATTACAGTCAAGGGGTGTATCTTGCCAAAGGTGCACTACTGATATTACGGGTCAGGGGTGAAAAGCGCCAAAGGTGCACTACTGATATTACGAGTCAGGGGTGTAAAGTGCCAAAGGTGCACTACTGATATTACGGGTCAGGGGTGTAACGTGCCAAAGGTGCACTACTGATATTACGACTCAGGGATGTAACGTGCCAAAGGTGCACTACTGATATTACGGGTGTGATGTGTAACGTGCGAAAGGTGCACTACTGATATTACGGGTCAGGGTGTAAAGTGCGAAATGTGCGTTACTGATATTACGGGTCAGGGATGTAACGTGCCAAAGGTGCAATACTGATATTATGGGTCAGGGGTGTAAAGTGCCAAAGGTGCTCTACTGATATTACGGGTCAGGGGTGTAAAGTGCCAAAGGTGCACTGCTGATATTACGGGTCAGGGATGTAACGTGCCAAAGGTGCACTGCTGATATTACGGGTCAGGGGTGTAACGTGCCAATGGTGCACTACTGATATTACGGGTCAGGGGTGTAACGTGCCAAAGGTGCACTACTGATATTACGGGTCAGGGGTGTAACGTACCAAAGTTGCACTACTGCTTATTACGGGTCAGGGGTGTAACGTGCCAAAGGTGCACTACTGATATTACGGGTCAGGGGTGTAACATGCCAAAGGTGCACTACTGATATTACGGGTCAGGGGTGTAACGTGCCAAAGCTGCACTACTGATATTACGGGTCAGGGGCGTAACGTGCCAAAGGTACACTACTGATATTACGGGTCAGGGTTTGTAACGTGCCAAAGGTGCACTACTGATATTACGGGTCAGGGTTGTATCTTGCCAAAGATGCACTACTGATATTACGGGTCAGTGGTGTAACGTACCAAAGCTGCACAACTGATATTACGGGTCAGGGGTGTAACATGCCAAAGGTGCACTACTGATATTACGGGTCAGGGGTTTAAAGCGCCAAAGGTGCACTACTGATATTACGAGTCAGGGGTGTAAAGTGCCAAAGGTGCACTACTGATATTACGGGTCGGGGGTGTAACGTGCCAAAGGTGCACTACTGATATTACGAGTCAGGGATGTAACGTGCCAAAGGTGCACTACTGATATTACGGGTCAGGGTTGTATCTTGCCAAAGATGCACTACTGCTATTACGGGTCAGTGGTGTAACGTACCAAAGCTGCACAACTGATATTACGGGTCAGGGGTGTAACATGCCAAAGTTGCACTACTGATATTACGGGTCAGGGGTGTATCTTGCCAAAGGTGCGCTACTGATATTACGCGTCAGGGGTGTAAAGTGCCAAAGGTGCACTGCTGATATTACGGGTCAGGGATGTAACGTGCCAAAGGTGCACTGCTGATATTACCGGTCAGGGGTGTAACGTGCCAAAGGTACACTTCTGATATTACGGGTCAGAGGTGTAACGTACCAAAGTTGCACTACTGAATATTACGGGTCAGGGGTGTAACGTGCCAAAGGTGCACTACTGATATTACGGGGCAGGGGTGTAACATGCCAAAGGTGCACTACTGATATTACGGGTCAGGGGTGTAACGTGCCAAAGGTGCACTACTGATATTACGGGTCAGGTTCGTAACGTGCCAAAGGTACACTACTGATATTACGGGTCAGGTTTGTAACGTGCCAAAGGTGCACTACTGATATTACGGGTCAGGCTTGTATCTTGCCAAAGATGCACTACTGATATTACGGGTCAGTGGTGTAACGTACCAAAGCTGCACAACTGATATTACGGGTCAGGGGTGTAACATGCCAAAGGTGCACTACTGATATTACGGGTCAGGGGTGTATCTTGCCAAAGGTGCACTACTGATATTACGGGTCAGGGGTGTAACGTGCCAAAGGCGCACTACTGATATTACGGGTCAGGGGTGTAACGTGCCAAAGATGCACTACTGATATTACGGGTCAGGGGTGTAACGTACCAAAGGTGCACTACTGATATTACGGGTCAATGGTTTAACGTGCCAAAGATGCACTACTGATATTACAGGTCAGGGGTATAACGTGCCCAAGGTGCACTACTGATATTACTGGTCAGGGGTGTAACGTGCCAAAGGTGTACTACTGATGTTACGGGTCATTGGTGTAGCGTGCCAAAGGTGGACTACTAATATTACGGGTCAGGGGTGTAACTTGCCGAAGGTGCACTACTGATATTACGGGTTAGGGGTGTAACGTGCCAAAGGTGGACTACTGATATTACGGGTTAGGGCTGTAACGTGCCAAAGATGCACTACTGATATTATGAGTCAGGGGTGTAACATGCCAAAGATGCACTACTGATATTACGGGTCAGGTGTGTAATGTTCCAAAGGTGCACTACTGATATTACGGGTCAGGGGTGTAACGTGCCAAAGGTGCACTACTGATATTACGGGTCAGGGGTGTAACGTGCCAAAGGTGGACTACTGATATTACGGGTCAGGGTTGTAACGTGCCAAAGATGCACTACTGATATTACGGGTCAGGAGATCTCAGAAATTACACTGCAGCCCTACTTACTAAGTACTAAGTTGTTGGATCCGTCAGTGTATTGTGTACGCAGATATTTAAATGTATACATTTACATGCCACGGTTAACTGTAGAGGCTTGCATTTCAAGGGGACGAACTAATGTGGTTATATATTATAAGAATCTTTCATGGGGATCCGGTGAAGACAGGGAATTCCAACCCGAGGTATAAGTGTTTTTATCGGAACATTTATACCGAGGGTTGGAATTCCCTATCTGAACCGAATACCCATGTTAGATTATTTTTCTTGCATATCAGACATGTTGTGCGTTGACGCCGGCAGCTACTAACGTTTTGCATGTTTTCCAGCATACCGTATGTTGAATTTTATCTCGACCCTAGGGTGAAATGGAAATATCTAGCCCCGGTAAAATGACGGATATCCTTGTGCGGTATGCAAAAAATATATTTATACAAATTACTGGTTTGGGATTACAATCAAAACTGATAGTTTTTCTACGTAACTTGCGCATTTGTTTGCAATCATTAATAATAGTTACTAGAATAGTTCAGAGCAAATTATTTTTGTATATTATTAAGAGTTGATTATATTGCACCAATAATAAATAAATACAATGGCAGCATGATGACAAAAAAATATGAAATATCAAACTTGTATTTAGTTATATATGCAAGCATTATTAAAGTAAAACGGACCCTGGAGTATTGAACTGTGTGCTGATGTTAATGTTTGATTAAAACAATCTGCAGGATTTCCCTGTGTCCCTTTAACAATTATATATTTAACAGAAATAATTCCTTCTAGTCCACTAGCATATTTAAAAGGAACGTTGTTTTTGCTTTTTGTTATTATGTCCGATTTTATCAGTAAAACTAATTATATTTCAACTCATAAATCGACTCAATAAAACGGTGTCTGCTACTTTTCTCTTTGACATTCCCAATAGCGTTTGTTTAGTGCTGAGTGGCGACTATAACAGGTCCCACCGACTACAAATCGGTCGCGTTATTAATAACTGGTACCCTGGGACCCTGAAGCCAATCATGTGATAGAATATCGCTTATGCCGGTGCTAGAGGCGTGAGATGTGATACACATTATACTACCTCTAATGAACAGACTCAATACAACAGAGTCTGCTACTTTTCATTCTTGTTTGTGTTTGTTGTTTCCCTAGAGCCTGGTTTAAAGACCTAGTGGCGTGTATGCCATTGGCACCCCTATTGGCAACCCATTTCTTTTTGTAGTGCAGCTTACTTTGTTTCTACTTATCACTGTAGTTGGTGCTTGTTTTGAATGCGGTTTTTGGTTGACTGTGTTCTCCGAATCGACATCTTCTATTCAACTACATTTGTTATGTGAAATGTAATGTTTAAAGAGGTGTACCCTTGAACAATTTTCAAGTTGATATTTTATTTTCTGGCATCCTCTGCTATTGTTAAGAACAAGTATGTGGTTCATCAACGTTGATTTAATCGATTTTTATTTATATGTATTTATATGTATTTATATGTATTTATATGTATTTATATGTATGATTTTGTTTTCTTTTTCAGACTACATCCTCACGCATGCTATTTAATTGTATCATCTCGTACTCTTTCCATGTGATAGTTCATCTCGTACTCTTTCTATTTGATAGTTCATCTCGTACTCTTTCTATTTGATAGTTCATCTCGTACTCTTTCCATGTGATAGTTCATCTCGTACTCTTTCCATGTGATAGTTCATCTCGTACTCTTTCTATTTGATAGTTCATCTCGTACTCTTTCCATGTGATAGTTCATCTCGTACTCTTTCCATGTGATAGTTCATCTCGTACTCTTTCCATTTGATAGTTCATCTCGTACTCTTTCCATGTGATAGTTCATCTCGTACTCTTTCCATGTGATAGTTCATCTCGTACTCTTTCCATTTGATAGTTCATTTATAGGCAAACGATTTTCGTTTTAAAATATTGCTAATTAACAAACTCATTCGCCCGCACTATTTCCCACAGACTAAGTAGCTGTATCCGTACCTCCACTCTTCTCCCTCCTCAATAATCGCTACAAATAATTATTCACCCAAGTTACACACTCAGTTATTATATAATAACTCAGTTGTTATATAATAACTGAGATAGTAAATGAGTGTGTGTGTTATTTCCAACACAGTGATATGACTCGAGGTGAGAAGGTGATGTAAACATAAAACGTAAGATTAAAAATATTGTGTTTTTTGTGATGTTCGTCTACCTTTAAAAAGTATACATGAACATAATGAAACTATGAAAGTTTTGTATGCCTATTAATAGCAATATATTCGACCACTTCTATATTTCATCGAAAGGCAGATATAAAAGTAAAAAAGATCAAATAGCATTCAAGGTCCACATTCAACCAAAGAAACAAACACTATACATTTGCATATACATATACACTGATACAATAATTACTACATACAGAATGTTAATTAGTAATGCATCCCTAAAAGTGTGTATTTAAACTGTGATGTTACTGTAGTTACCATTCATATCGTATACTAACTTTTAAACGTATACAACACCAATAAACAAGAGCTGTCGGAGAACAGCGCAGCTCGACTATTATTTTTTTCAGAGAATAATAAATTATATACTTAGCCAGTATATACCATAAAACAATGTGAGGGCGGGGCGGGAATAGAAACTCGGGCCGATATAAATTTATTTTTAGAATCTCATAGAAATTATAGTAAAATTTGGGGCCGGGTGTGAAATTTTATATTTTTGTTTTTATCAGTTTTAATGCAAAAGGGCTGTCATTTTAAAGAAATTTGTGGCCGAAAAGCAACTCGGGGAGGGAGGGGATATCTGGCAATTTTTTTATTGATATTTCATCAAGGTATCTGAATTTAATTAGAATACTGTAGTACCCTTTGCTATACTGCAGTACCCATTGCTATACTGTAGTTCCCATTGTTGTATTGTTATACACATTTCTATACTATAGTACCCATAGCTATACTATAGCACGCATTGTTATACTGCAGCACCCATTGCTATATTCTAGTACCCATTGCAATACTGTAGTACCCATTGCAATATTGTATTACCCATTGTTATACTGTAGTACCCATTGTTATACTGTAGTACCCATTGTTATACTGAAGTACCTATTGTTATACTGTTTTACCAATTGCTATACTGTAGTAACTTTGATATATTGTAGTACCGTTGCTATATTGTAGTATCATTGCTATACTGTACTACACTTGCTATATTGTAGTACACTTGCTATACTGTAGTACCGTTGCTATATTGTAGACCCCTTGCTATACTGTAGTACCATTGCCATACTGTAGTACCATTGCTATTCTATAGTTCCCATTTCTATATTGCAGTACCCTTGCTATACTGTATACTCATTGCTATACTGTAGTACCTATTGTTATACTGTATTACCGTTGCTATACTGTAGTACCTATTGCTATACGTTATACCCATTGCTATAATGTAGTACCATTGATATACCGTAGTACCCTTACTATACTGTAGTACCCTTGCAGTTTGCATGGCTATACTGTAGTACCCTTACTATACCGTAGTACCCTTAATATACCGTAGTACCCTTAGTATACCGTAGTACCCTTACTATACTGTAGTATCCTTGTAGTTCGCATGGCTATACTGTAGTACCCTTACTATACCGTAGTACCCTTACTATACCGTAGTACCCTTACCATACCGTAGTATCCTTACTATACTGTAGTACCATTACTATACCGTAGTACCCTTACTATACCGTAGTACCCTTACTATACCGTCGTACCCTTACTATACTGTAGTACCCTTACTTTACCGTAGTACCCTTGCTATACTGTAGTTTGCATGGCTATACTGTAGTACCATTGCTGTGCTGTAATGAGCGTACAAGCTAAGCTGTAATATACCATTGTTATATTGTAGTTTATGTTACTGAGGTTATTGGTTGTAATTATGTTCTTTATCAAAATCCTTTTGTATAAAATAAGGTAAAACAGCTATTTGATTAAGCTTTTACTACAACAAATTACAACATTTTGCTTCAAAACTAATTTTGGTCTAAATTCTTGAACGTCCATACACATGGCATGAACTATTGAAAACCGTTAAGGAAAAAATAAATTCAAATCTATACATGTGTTTGTGTTCCGTTCATTATTTCCGTTTTCCTCATTTGTGTTCCGTTCAACATTTTCGTTTTCCTCATAGGGACTCAACAAGTGTTCGCCATGTGTCTTTCATTCGTTAATACGTGACCTGCAGAGGAGGGTTTTAACATTAGTGATTACTGACAAACTCGGAAACAATTCGAGCGGACACTAACACATTAATGTGTTTCAAACACATTGTAAAGGGTTTTACATTTCAATGGATGGATTTAAACAGCCTTTATATTATATAAACAACAAATGGGATAAATCTGTCTTTATGGCTTAGTTAGGAAATATTGTATTTTAGTGCGTTTTTTAACAATATCAATAAGAAAAAGATTCCATCGAACTAACCAAAAGAGTAATTAAAAATCAGTACTTTATCAATAGCGACGTGTTTAACACAACTTCTATCAGCCTGTGTATGTTGCTTAATGTCTGTTTCCATATAAACTAAATATATAAGTAACATTACATATCCACTAATACTAGTATAATATGA
Organism: Cyrtodaria siliqua; assembly: GCA_037043455.1. Lineage (NCBI taxonomy): Eukaryota > Metazoa > Mollusca > Bivalvia > Adapedonta > Hiatellidae > Cyrtodaria > Cyrtodaria siliqua. The sequence goes on along the minus strand of JAWPHD010002056.1, from coordinate 161,071 downwards.
ACATGTATATACAATATACGAAGGGTGTTCAAATAATACGTTGACTTTTTCTATATCGCACCCATTTATTGATATAAACCTTTAAGATTCATATATTTTGTAATCCAACTCATAAGAAATCAAATGATTTAAAGAAACAATCGATACACTGTCCAGTTACGTTGCAATAAATGATATACTATTGCGAGAATCCCATCTACGTAGAAGTCCAAAATATGACATCTGTATTTCGTAAATGCATTTCGGAACTTGCTAAATAAAAGAAAATCGTGGACATCAATACACAAAACTAAAGTAGCAATGTCACTGGTATTCCAAAATTACAAGGAGAACTATGATAAATATAAATCATTAGACGAACACTTCCTTGCTTTTAAGTTGAAATTGACGACGTCAGAAAACATCAGGGCGCACTAAAACGTTAATAAAATATTAAACAATATGAGCTTTTAATAAAACAAAATGTTTAATATAAAAATGAAATACAAAAACAAAAATCTTACATATTTTCTTCAAACATATATGTTAATAAATTAAGAATACCGATATATCTTCAATAAACATGTCTTTTGGAATGACTATGCTATTTGTTTTCTAAACATTTTGAATAGTTATGCTAATCTGGATCGAATTCGTAAGATCTCCTTCCGAAGCTGTGATATTTATAAAACATGATCATTCAACAAAGTTATGAAATATTTATTTAAAGCAAACAATGAATAAGGCAATAATTTAATTAAATAACAATTACGTCTGTTATTTATAGCATTTGTCATCATTTATAACGTTAGGATCTTTTCGGCTTTCAAGATGAAGCCATAGCACATAAATGACGTGCTCCGTGGCGGCTACATTGGGGTTATACAAACTCCTATTTCTTGGAATCTGTTTCAAATAATTTTATAATATTTACTGATATGAAAGTGAAAATGTAAACCTTTATTGCTATATAACTTAATTTACTTGATATATAAAAGCGTAATAACTAATAAAAATGTCCACGTAATATTTAAACGGCCCTCCTACAACATGGCTTGAAAGATAAAACAAAGGCAGATTCGTATAGAGAGT
>JAWPHD010002056.1:0-155000 GCA_037043455.1 Cyrtodaria siliqua | reverse complement strand
TAAACATTACTTTTTTCTGTGTAACTTTCGGGATGCATCCATCGGTTCTACCGATTCTCTTGTTGTTATTATTAATATCAGAAAACAAACAACAACACACAAACTGGAAGTGATAATTTTACTGCACCATATATTAATATTAGTTCCACCTATGGCCCATATGAGGTTGTCCATACGGATTTGGTAACCACTGTCTACACTTGTATTTTTGCAGAAGATTTTTTAAGATTTGTTAAATGAAACTGATAAGCCCCATTGCGGGGGCATTTATGACCTCAGGTGCACCATTCGAACAAACATATAATTATGCTTCACATAAACTTTGGGTCGTCCGTGGTCGAGTGGTCTCAGACTTGAAATCACATGTTCCTCACCGCTGTTGGTTCGATTCCCCATGGGGCCAGGACTGTTTAGTATGTGAGTATCAAGCTATCGAGCTTGCTTGCGGAACGTCGGTGGTTCTACTCAGGTGCGCGCCCTTGCACGTAAAGATGCCCGGGTTTGCACCTGGGGTCTTCCCCCACCAATAAAAAGCTGGAATGTCACCAAATGACCTTAGCTGTTGGTGTAACTATAACATCCAGTTTAATGAATTCATATAAGATTTGGTTGAATTCCGAATTGAATTGAATGTTATTTAACGGCATATCAACACAGTATAGGTTATTTAGAGCCGCCCCAGAGAGAGGGGAAGGATACATAGGAATCCGGGAACCTGCCCTACTCTTATTATCGAATAGATTCCTATGGTTCTTTAACGTGCTTGGAGGATAGACCGATACACGGGACCGCTCGGTTTACGTCCCCATCCGACGGACGAGACTAAGGTAAAGCTCCGACAAGCGGTTTCTTAGAAAAAGTCGTCAGAAGCAAAAGATAACGACGACGACGTTTGACGGACAGACAACGGACGGACGACGGACGAAGGGTGATACCAAAACATCACATTGAGCCTTCGGCTCAGGTGATCAAAAACACTGACAGATGACAACGATTTTTGAATTTTGAAGTCCCGATGAGTTTCCTGCATTTGAGATTTACTAAAACATGGCAGAGAAGTAACTGATAATAGAGTATATTGTGCTAAAAATACAAAAAACTATTAATTGTGAACACGGGTCTTTTTTAAGAAAATCCATCTATACATAGTTGTTTTAACATATATACAAGTGCACATAAAATGCAAAACGGTTATCATTTTTACTACATTATTATACACTCTTTATGGGACGGGCCTCATTCTTTGACAAAAAACTAATAATCTCAATTTCCTTGTGCAAATGTATTTCTAACTGCGATTTACAGTTACCTATTGAAGTTCTCTCTCCCCCCCCCCCCCCCCCCCACCCCCCCCAAAATACAATAGGCTCGAAATGTGTCTTTAAAGACATCACACCAGCCTAATCCATCCTATAGAAAAAGTGGGGGCATAATTATGATTGTTTTTTTCATGCATTGTGAGAAGTACGAGAATTTCATGCAAAATTGGAGATTGGTATGTACCGTTATATTATGAGGCCCCGACAAACAATTTTAAACCGATTTAATTATTTGTAAATTGTATGTGTAACAGTACCAACATGATTTAATTTCAATGTTTTTAGTATTGAATTTGCAGATTTTACCTTTTTAATCTGCCATATTTTAATGTTACTATTCCAAACAGTAAAATGAACATTTAGCAATTGTAAGAAACATTGCACATTGTAGTCTTATATAAAATTATGTCAGGGCCTCAATAAATATTTTCCACAGTAGAGGATTAACAAGTTTGTGATCGTCTCTAGCTGTAAAATGTCCGTGATCTTTTGATTCTGGTGTGATGTCTTTAAGGCGATTTAATTGTATTAACAGCAGAACATGAACACACAGCAATGCAGAAAATAATACACAACAGCGCGAACAGAACATTATTAGCTATAATAGTTGTATTAACTTTTATTATATGTCAAATAAAAACGTAAAAAGAAAATAAACACTTTAACAGAACACTGCAGACAAATCCAACATAGACAAATCGAGTGTTTGCAATCCGGAAACACGATACAAGATACCAAAAACTTTATTCAACTTCAGATAAAAACAACAAGCTAACATTAGCATGATTAGCTGTACGAACTAACTTGCGAGAAACAGTTAAAAATATAGTTGCAATAGCACATTACTATTCAGGCAAGGTTGTAGCACTGTCTTCATCACACTTTCTGTTGTGCATTGTCTTTTTCACTGTATAATATTCTGAAACCCTTACCATATATAACTTAAAATGCGATGGTCACAATGGTAAAAATGCGATGGTAAGATGCGATGGTAAGATGGCCCTAACAGGACATCGTAATATACTATAATATTGACTCTCTAAACTAGTTTTTAAGGTTCAACAAGTTCACATATCGTCTTCACCAGCCAGTGCCATAACAGAGTACTAAATTTAATCATTTAGTAAATAAAAGTGACTTTTAGCATTAGTTATTTATCAATATGACAGCTAGTCTATTGACCATCCAAGGAATGGCATAATGGCAGAATTTTCAAAATTACAAACATTCAGTAAAACGAAAAGCAAAGCATGGCACATAAAAACAAAAGAACACAATGAGAAACATGCAATTGTCACTGAGAAAATACTAATCTACACAAATAGCACACATGTTGAGCTCGTCCAGGTGTGAAACCAGTCTGACTCTGACGATGACCTTGTACTTATCCACCGTCCTGGAGTAACTCGACAGGCTGTAACACACCAGGGTGATAGTGGCTGGGGCGGATGGGGTCTCAATTCGAAATAAAACTTCTCCATACCTGGTTATTCTTACCCCTGATATTTCCAGGACACTGCTATATCTAGTGTTATAATTGGAAGTAACATGCCATGTAAACAGTTAGAAGTTCTGAGCCTTCCTAAATGTAGGGCTGTTAATTAAGTATAAGGGCTCTCGTAGTTTACCTCACTACCAATCCAAATTGAGTAATAACATCAATGTCAAATCATCATGACATCCATTGTTAGGGTCGATGCATTTCTCTTGTCATCGCAAATGTTTTTTTTCTGGTCGAATAGCCATTTACGTGTTGATTTGATTATACATAAATGTCTTACCAAATAGTTTGATTCTATTTTCTTTCAATATCAACCGAATACGAGTGATAGATAAAAACATACAATCCAGCGAAGAATTGAGTTAAATACACAACATCAAATAATATGTTTGTTACATTTTAAAATCAGTTTGTGTACGATATGAACCGCACATGTGCACTTTGCTAGACGTTAACATCACGTCGAACTACAGAGGCCGCTGACTTAGTGGTAGGGCGTCGGCCCCTCATGCTGGATGTCGTGTGTTTAATTCAGGTCTGGCCATGCCAAAGAATATTAATTTTTTTTTACAAGTAGCTCTCTTGCTTGACGCTCTGCATATACAGGGTGGTTCTGTGACTCGTCGACCCGGTGTCAATATAATGATAATGGGTGGAGCATCATATAATGTGTTTACGGCGTGGTAATCCAGTGTGACTGCACTATAACGCTGAGCTCACTGCTACGAAGACGCCATCGTGATTTGGCTGACCTACTGTTGAAAGCGACATCAAAGGTACTATAGCTCTATATAAGGCTATTGGGCGTGTACCTAAAGCTAATTGGAGGGGTTTAATGCTTGGTTACTGACTTCCATTTTGTGAAACATGGCTGGGAACCGGTATATAAGGCAGATTGGTAGTGCATCTATTTCATTTCTTTATCTGAGATCGACACAGTATCATCAAAAAAACACACCCATTCACTGAAAAATATTATTGCCTATGGGAGTTTCGAACCCATGACTTTCGGATTGACAATCACTGCTCTTTGCCATTAGGCTAATCCAATTAATTGTTCAATATAGTTGTTTTAATCGATATACTGTTAGCATTATATACGTCATCCTTTGTCCACTAAGTACGTGTGTGATTCAGTATGCTTCTATGTACATACGTACATCAAAGACCTTCGGAAATAAAACGCCCAGGAAAATATAGATTCCAAATTCCAATATTAGAATAGTATACGCTGAAAATATACTGTGTATGTTTTCTTGAAATCACATCGAGAAAAAACCCAAAATCCATTATTAAACGAAAAGATGGTTAAATGAAAAGTAGTATTTCAGTTTTGTCTTTCGTCGACTTTCTATGTATACGGATTGTCAATACGGAGGTCTCGAGTTCGAATCCCGTGTTAAGTGAACTATTTTTCAATGATTATTAAAGAGATGTTTTTTTATCTATGTATATGTTGCTACAACGTACTACGCATTGACAATGATGTCTGGATGGTTAAAATGTTGTACTATTAATTTTATGAATATTGAGTTCTGCTCAACCCGGGGCTAGAGGGCGTGAGCGGTAGCTAGCATATTTCACTACCGCTCATGAACAGTCTCAATCAAACCGAGACTGCAATATTTCGTATGTGTCGTGCTCGGCCGTTTCCAAACGTCCATTATCATACTCGTTGGTATATATATGTTTCTTTCCTTATATGCGGGTTTACGGCCATGTTTCGCAAGCTCGAATTTGGTAGGAAACCAAGCGTAAAACACCTCTCATTTGCTTAAGGTATACGCTCACACGCCTTATTAAGAGCTTTAGTCTCTTTAACCCCTTTATACATACATGCATATGTATCACGTTGAGGTCACAACTTGTTGACGTCATGACTCATACTCTCAGTTACTTCAAGTTTTTAAATGCTATTAACACTTGCGATACTCACCAATTAATACTGTTCAAATTGGTATCCTTAACTCACGAATGACGTCACAAAACATCACCAACTAGCTTACATCACTTACATAATTTAACGTATATCGTTGTAGGGAAACCGCTAAAGCGTATGTACCGATTTATCACATTCTTTTATAACAGTATGATTGTTGAGTTTGGTTTCTACCGACCTCTAAAGATTACAATGTAGAAGAAAAGTGTTCTATTGATAGACTAGAAACATACTATCGGAGCTAGCTACCATATTCTCGAGGAAAATATACTATCATGAATGAGACAAAGAGGATACTGATGTCAGAGATCAGTGACCACTTTACGGTATTTCCCTTATGACATTAAGATATACAGTACATCGTACCATATGTAGAAGGAAGTAATTAGTCATCCGAGTTACAGTATATGACGTATACCGGGAAAGTAAGACAGAGAGTTATTTATATTGAATTCTACCAATGTTTTCTAACGGTTGCCAGTTGCATTTAGATAAATAATTATGTGTTGAAGTGATGCATAAATATAAGGAAAAACCTTAAGATTGTAGTTATGATTTGATTGACACACTTTATGATGAATGTATAGTTTGTAGTGAGGAAAAGTATTCATGTAGTGAGTCAATAGTTAGTATACCAGCACACTATGCATATCATTTAATAATATTAAACACCATACGTATTCTATGCAAGCATAACCAAATATACGATACAACTATATAATTATGCCTCCGCCATTCCAAGAATGGTGAAGCGTCATATAGTGTGTCAGTCCGTGCAAAAACGATGTCCTCTCTCTAACTTAGCTAATTGTTATCGGATCTTTTCGAAACTTGGTCAAATTGTATATAGGCACAATGTCTCGGCCAAATGCAAAAATCGGCCCAGCGCCCCAATAGTTTCAGAGTTATGGCCCTTGGAATAGTATAAATTCGCGCAATTAATGGTGTCCGCACTCTAACTTAGGTACTTGTTATCCAATCTTCTCCAAATTTTATCAAATTATATACGGGTGCAATGTCTCGGATAAGTTCGATTTTCTTCCCTATCGCTCTAGTAGTTTTAGAGTTATGACCCTTTTAATAGTAAAAAATCGCGCAATTAATGGTGTCTGCACTCAAACTTGTTGGGTAAATGTTCCAATCATGGCTATTCGACCAGACAATAACATTTGCGATGACAATCCAATCTTCTCCATTCTTAGTCAAATTGTATATAGGCATAAAATCTCGGCCGAGTTCGATCGACCGCATCGACCCCATCGACCCTGAGTTATAGCTCCTGGAATAGCAAAAAATTGCTTGGGTAATTGCTATGTACTCTTCTTCACACTTGCTCAAATTGTGTATGAGCACATTGTCTCGCCCAAGTTCGATTTTCGGCCCGATCGTCCAAGTACTTCCAGAGTTATACACCCTTAATTTGTTTTATCGAAATAAATGTTATGGTGGGGTCATCGGTGTCCCATGGACACATTTCTAGTTCATTTATTGATCTTACACAGTTACTTATATATCTCCGCCCTATGTGTGATGTCGGAGTATGACGACAACAAACGAGTTTGAGTGTTCATAAATATGTCTAAAAAAATTCGGCTGAAATACTTCTGCTATATCTAAACTTATAACTGGACATTTTCAAATTCACCATGTCATGTAAATACTCAGGTAATATACCATGTATACATTTAGATGTTCTGAGTTTTCCTAAATATAGGGTTGTTACTTTAACCCCCCTTCCGTTCGGTTTCAATTCTTTTGTTTAATTAAAGCTACAGAGTCCCTATATCAATCGATTTCTTCTTTGTAGGCGTGTCTTTATTTGTAACTTCATGTTCACCAGCTCATGTCGAAATCGGGTATATAATTAGCAAATATAGAGAAGGAAATCATTTACTGTATATACATCAACCAGTGCACATCGTACCTATACACAGGTAACAGTATTTGGACGATTTTTAACTAAATAAAGTTAGCTTCTTTCGGGGCTCGAACACACGATCTTCTGATTTCAAGTCCTGTGCTCTATCTACTGAACTAGAACGCTACTTGAGAAAATAGTATACTAACTACCATATATTATGAGGCACAATAACTTAACATATTTGAACGCAACTAATGATGGATCAATAAATATGCACGTGTAAATTAACATTGCCTGGTGTAATAATGTATCTTATCAATATGAAACTGATACTTCGCCTCAAATCAACCATATCTCGACTTGTTATCTAGCGCTTGATGAGTTTGTTTTGCGCGCTCTTGTTGTTACGCAATGCCTATTTAGTGTTAAAAAAGCTACAAAATACAAAATAAATAGCAGTGGTCTAGAGGTTCAGCGTACATCTTTCAAGACTTACAAGTGCAAGGCTGTGGTTCAAATCCCGTTCCGGGCATCTATTTGTTATCACATATATTCTGGAGCCGTATATTTATCGATGTTACCTGTACGGAGGCTAAATAAAAATGTGAAATTGTACGTATCGATTTCTCCTTATATACCGACTTTTGGGGTGTTCGTCGATTTGAAACTACTTCACACGTGACTCATTCATATTCATGAGTTATTACCAGTTAAAATAGGGACTGTACAGCTTTAAGTTTCTAGTTCAAGCATGCCTATGCAAATCGCCAATTGTTGATGCAGGATACCAATGACACATACTCTATCTATTAACGTTCAGCAAGCTAATGATGCGAACTTCGTAAGAGGTGTTTTTGTTTTTGTTTTTTTTTGTTGTTGAATTTTTGTTAGAGTTTATATGTATTCCTACTGAAAATTGTATTCCAGTTGTATCTAGCTATTTGTAAAAAAAATATAAAAAAACCTATAATAATAATAATTTATATGCTTAGATTGGATAAAGGAGGGAACTCGTTTGGGCGTTCCACTGGTGGCGAAGGAGTGTACTCCCTTATCAGTTGGGACGAGTATTCTCCCTTATATAATATACTGTATGTGAAGCTAGTGAACCAACACGACGGAAATGTCTATTTAGTTATAAATAAGTGCATGCTCTCTGTCAAACTGATAAAAATCTAAAACTTAAAATGATAACCATATACCTTGGTTGATGAATTTAAACAGCATATATAGATAAACTATGTTCCCAACTGTATATAATATGTTATCACCACTTCCCACTGTATATAATATGTATATGCTACATTTGTGCTCATGTGGTTGCACTTGTATGTTTGTAATCATGCATGTATTTAACCTGAGATGTAAATAAAGAATCTGTTCTGTTCTGTTCTGTTCCTAAAAGGGTATTATAAGAAGATTTGCTATCATTAAAGAGAAGTATAAGGGCTCTCGACTAACTACCGAGACAGCTGTGGTCGTGATGATATTATTCTTCTCATATTCTTTTGTTTTTTCGCTTTCTTCAAATTGAATTTTAATTAATTTAGTTATTTATTTGTTAACGCCGCCATTTTAGTTTAATAAACGTAACATGTAACGCTGTGGGAAGGACTGTAACTAATGTTGGAGTCCAACCCAATTGCTTTTTTCTCATGCTTATTATGCCACTGTTTATATATATGTGTAATAAAGCTTGCAATAAAATATTATTAAACTAAACTGCCTAACTACCAATCCGCATTGAGTAATACCATCAATGTCAAATGTAGTCCATTGTTAGGTTCGATGCATTTCTATTTTCATCGCAAATGTTATATTCCGGTTGGATACCCATTTAACTATTGATTTGATCATGCATTCATGTCTTTCCAGATAGTTGGATTCAATTTTTGGTTTCCAAATCAACAGAATATGAGTGATAGTTAAAAACATACAATCAAGTAAAGAACTGCCTTAAATGCACATCATAAACTAATATGTTCATTACATTTTAAAATCAGTTTGTGTACGATATGAACCGCACATGTGCACTTTGCTATAATGTAACATCACGTGGAACTTCCGAGGAGGCTGGCTTAGTGGTAGAGTGTACGCCTCTCACGCGGGAGATCGTGTGTTCAATTCAGGTCTGGGCCATACCAAAGAACATAAAAACAAATGTTACAAGTAGCTCTCTTACCTGACGCTCTGCCTATAAAGGGTAGCTCTAGGATTAGTCGGCCCGGTGTCAATATAATGGGTGGGGCATCATGTAATGTGTTTACGGCGTGGTAATACAGTGTGACTGCACTATAAAGCTGAGCTCAAAGCTACGACGACGCCATCGCGAATTGGCTGAACTACTATAGCTCTATATAAGGCTATTGGGCGTGTACCGAAAGTAAATGGGAGCGGTTTAACGATTGGTATTACAGTTGTGTCTTTGGCCTAATGGCTATGTATACGGATTTTCAATCCGGGGGTCCCGTGTTGTTGAGCGAACTATTTTTCAATGATTATGAAAGAGATGTTTTTTTTATATCGATGTTGCTACAACGAACGACGCATTGAAAATGACGTCCTGGTATAGGTTTTTTTTCTAACATACGCGTTTACGGCCATGTTCCACAAGTTTGAATTTGGTAGGAAACCAATCGTAAAACCCTTCTCATTTTCTTTAGGTACGCATGCCTTATTTAGAGCTATAGTATCTTTAAACCCCTGTTGTAAATACATTTAAATTATCAAGTCGAGGTCACACGTTTTTGACGTCATGACTCATATTCACAGTTACGTCAAGTTTTAAAATGGTATTAGAAGTAAGTAGTAGACACTTGCGATAGTTACTCACCAAATTACATTGTTAAAATTGGTATCCTTAGCTCACAAATGACGTCACAACATATCAACACTCTTACATAATTGAACGTATATCGTTGTAGGGAAACAGCTGAAGCATATGTACTGATTAATCACATTCTTTTAAAACCAGTATAATTGTTGAGTTTGGTTTCTACGGACCTCTAACGTTTACAATGTAGAAGAACACTGTTCTATTTATAGATTAGAAACGTACTCTTGGAGCTAGCTACCATATTCGGAATAATAATATACTGTCAGGAATGAGACAAAGAGGAGACTGATGTTGGAGAACAGTGACCACGTTTGCGTTATTACTCTTATGACATTAAGATACATAGTACATCGTACCATATGTAGAAGGAAGTTATTAGTCACCCGAGTTACAGTATATGACGTATACCGGGAAAGTCAGACATAGTGTTATTATATTGAATTCAACCAATGTTTTCTAACGGTTGCCAGTTGCATTTAGATAAATAATTAGTTGCTGAAGGGATGCATTAATATAAGGAAAAACGTTTGTAGTTATGATTTGATTGACACATATTATGATGAATGTATAGTTTGTATTGAGGAAAATATTCATGTAGTGAGTCAATAGTTAGTATATCAAACTATGCATATCATTTAATAATATTAAACACCATAATATTGTATGCAAACATAACCAAATATACGATATAACTACATAATTATATGAGTATTCCCCCGCCATCCGTCCGGACGTGCGTTTGCCCGTGCAAAAACGATGTCCGTACTCTAACTTAGCTAATTGTTATCGGATTTTCCAAACTTGGTCAAATAATATATAGGCACAATGTCTCGGCCAAGTTCAAAAATCGGCCCATCGCCCCAGTAGTTCCAGAGTTATGGCCCTTGGAATAGTAAAAAACCGCGCAAGTAATGGTTTCCGCAATCTAACTTGGGTAATTGTTATCCTATCACAATGTCTCGCCCAAGTTCGATGTTCGGCCCAATCGCATAAGTTCTTCCAAAGTTATGCCCCATGGAATGGTAAAAATTCACAAAAGAAATGTTATAGTGGGGTCATCGGTGTCCCATGGACACACTTCTAGTTCATTTATTGATCTTACACAGTTACTTAGATATTTCCGCCATATTTGTGATGTCGGAGTATGACGACGACAAACGAGTTTGAGTGTTCATAAATATGTCGAAGAAAATCGGCTGAAATATGTTGTTGATTCGCTTTTCATTTTATTGTTGATCATGTTGATAGCTCGACTCAGTGATCAGTTTGGCTTCAAAGTATAAGTCTGTTCGTGAGTGCATGCTTCCGGATATTTCTTTTAATAAATATCGTTACTTGTACTCAGAATATCAGTGTGTTCATTGCTATAATCCGATTTGAAAAAAAGGGACTTTATTAAAATATTGGGTAGTCGTTCGTACGTCCGACGTAAACAATTAGGCACATCACGCGATCACATCATCCTGTATCTCGACTTCCATACATATTATAGACTAAATTGCATCAGTGGGCATCAGTTGGTATAAGTGGGTCTCTCTCAACAACCTAACATGCTCTTTCTAGACATGATTGTCGCTGGTGCTGGTACCTACTGTTTCCTAACAATGTAACTTTTGATTTCAAGTTTAAAGGAGAATGAGCTACTGCGCGCACATTTAATGTGTCTCAATAGAAAATGGCTATTCCGTTGTATGAAGGATGTAGTCTCGTTTTCACATTGTTTACCATTGTCAGTCTCCCAAGGCACGTTATTTTAGGCACTATAGTGACCAGAAAATAACTTAAATATAAGAATTGATTCGATCAAACCATAATTGACTTCAGTTTATTTGTTTCCTTTCTTATAACAAAATGGGTGTCAAGAAATACCAATTAAGCAAGACGTAATTAGAAATAATCATTGATTTCGTATTAACCATTTTAAAGGTTAAATTCTTAAATAGGTCACATGATAATAACTCGCACAATTTCGTATATAGTTTTATTAAATAAAGTACAATGTGTAAAGGGTTAGTTTGACAAAAGCTGAAAAATATAAAAACATATCTGGATATTGAGACTTTGTATGAATTAACGCAAAACAGAACGTCATATATATGAACTAAATGAACAACACAATAAACGAGTGGCAGAATATATGGATAACTTAAACTACATGTATACCACAAAAACAAGCAATTCTTTAAAGGGACATGTGGCAAACTTAAGAATTATATTTTTAAAACTCGCGGTGGCCCATAATTGTTTCTACTAATTTTTATCATTGAAATCATGTTTAATGAACATTTAAAAAGTTCGAAGAAATTCATGTTTACATATTACGAATTGTTGAATATAGTACACTAAGGATATATTAAAATTATGAGAAAAAATATCCTAAACAAATCACAGCAACCAAACGAAATGGCACCGTAAATCCGAACTGTACTACAAACTATATAATAAAAAAGGCAATAAACAACAGCAAGTGTTGTGAAGACAGGGTTACCGACTTGGAATGGTCAGAGCGTAATATGGCCTACCATTTAGCTTAAATCTATTTTAAGTGTACACAGCCTCGCTATTATCCTGTCTTCAGCTCTCCGATTGACAAGATAGTGCAAATAAAAGAACATATCATCAAAATGAATTCTCTAACAACAAAGTCCACATTCAGAGAAATTAGGAAAATATACACGTATACGAACAACAACGAAATGAAACTAGATAGATAAATCTAGGTTCTAATTTTAATTCTTAATGACAACTTTATCATTGTAATGTATCCCTTTAAGCAGTATTATATAATGCTCTTTCTCTCGGAGAGAGACGTTAACCGGCCTGTGTTGTTGATTATATTCATTATATTCCCTGATATGTACACACACAACAGAGGAATATATTCCCTATATTAAAATCTAAGATTCTTATCTTTATATGAGCTGCTCTAAATAACGTAACTAATGAGTTGGTAAACAAGAATTCAGTTATTAATAAATGATTTCGATACAAACATTATTGAACCTCCTTAGACGTCCGGGATTATTGTTTTATTCATAGCACAAACGTATGACTTCATTAGCAAGGGGGAAATGGAGTTATACAATATAATAGGGACTACTATAGTATGTACAAAACACATATAAACACACAGGTTGTCTATAATCACATATATTTTATTATACCAAGATACGTCCCCTGAACACATTCAATAATACCGGGTCTGCTAATTTCTTCTCTTGTTCGTGTTCGATGCTTCCTAAGAATCCCCTGTACTGTATTTATTCTAATGCAGGGTCATCTGAATTGAATTACCAAATAGAGTATGTTGATTTACCTCAATAGTTGCTATTAAACAACGCAATAGTTGTGACATAATTTGAATAAATGTCATACTAGCTTCTCATCCATTAATGTAACATAAGGCTGACTGCATCTATATTATTCTGTGATGGCATGGACATAAGCTGTTTCAACCGATGATAATACCATCTTAGTATTAGAGCAATTTCATGATGTTGTTGTGAGCATATGTCAAAATAGGAACTTAAGTGAATTGTATAAACACATAAAAATAAATCATATAGACAAATCATATTGATACAACATACCTTAAATAGTTTCTATGAATATAACAATATATACAACATAAATTTTATTTAAAATACTATATAAATCACTTATATTTTCTAAAATGTTTAAAGATATATCAAAAACAATTTAACACAATTTAGCTCTATAATATATACACGGCAATCTTATGATAGCATGTTAGTATATACACATAAAAATATACTTTATACAAGTGATCTAAGAGGGTCTGTGATCTATCTACTGGTATACAGCCGCCATTTGTACAGCTTATACACGGAATGACAAATGTAATCATTTAGCATGCTATGAATTTGCATGCTGACTTCATTTGAACACACTAGAGAGTCTTCGATATACTGATCATTTCTGTAAAACAACTGTTAACATGTGTCCAATGGTTATATGTGAGTTCCTACCAGGTGGTATCAGGTAAAAAGATTGTTGAAGCTCTCGTGTAAACTGTTAACTCTGGAACAGGACAAAACTTAGCCCTAGTGTCACCATTTGAATAAACTGGCAAGGTGACTATAAGCTAATACCACATGCAAAACATTAGAATTCCAGCTCTTGCAGGTTCATAGAATAATCATTTAAGATGCTCCTATACAACACTTTGTAAAACTGATCCCTGGGTCGGGCCAAATTTGACCATAGGGTCATCATTTGAACAAACTCTATAGAAGAATATAAGCTAATGCTGTACACAACATGTGGGAGTTATATTCATTGTGGTTTAAACACACATACAACAATAACGACATTTTAAGACTTTCCTTTCACGTCTATGGAAAACTTAATTTAAATACTTCTCCTGCAAAATTGAGAACCCGTTAATAAATATACACTTATGTCAAACATGAAATTTCTATATCCAAATGTGGACCCAAGGGACGAAGTCACCTTTTACCAAGTACAACAACAACAACACAAATACCACTTGATAGTTTAGTACTTCGCAATCAATTTTAAAAAAGAATTGTCACAATCTTTAGCGCGGCTCGTGAGAAAGGGGTTGTTCAAGGTTTCGACCATTTTAAGTGAAGGCGGCCGACTTGAATGTCAGATCGACCTATTTGTTGTATATCGGAAACATCCATCTAAAATTGGAGTAAAAATGAACAAGTGTCCCTATAATGAACTCTCTATATACAAACTTTGGGCCACAAGGTGGGACCATTTTAACCCAGTGAATACAAATAAAAAGACTTGATAGTACCGAGAGATTACATTCTAAAACAACTTGTCAGTCCATGATGCGGTTCATGATTTAAGACTTTTGCTATTTCTAGTAACGATCATGATTATTTTTAAAGTCCGACTGACCTAACTGTTTCTTCAGTAAGGTACTCCTCAGTATACGTATCCAAATACAATTTGAACAAACTTGGTCCAGCGATTTCAGCGAAACTATTGCTAACGCATTTACGTATATGCATCTATGTTAAACACGTGACATCTCTATATATGTGGACCCCTCGAGCTCGAGACATGTTTAACCCAGGGATACATTATTAAGCCGGGCAACACAAACTTTATAGGCTGGTACCTAGCAATCATTTTTGCGACAGTGTGTAGTGCTGCAAATATATACAATACACTATTTGTGACAGGCAGTACATTTGAAACATGGCAATGGAATGTTCGAAACACAGAGAGTACTTTAACATATATATAAAACTGATTATTTGTGACAGGGAGTACACATGATACATGGCAATGGAATGTTCGCAATAGAGAGTATTTTGACATATATATACAACTGATTGTTTGCAAAGGGAGTATTATGATATATTATTTTCCATCGCGAACGCTGCGTTATAGACAGTTGTGAAAATAAAATGTAAAAAGATAAATCCCGCCTATGTAGGAATATTTTCCTTTTGAAATGTTACTTTTTCAACCAACTGACATGCTGCAATGTTTGATTGTTTTGATGAACATATGAATGACGCCATTCTGTGACATCATTGTAGTTGACCAATCATATCCGCAGTGAGAAATTTGAGTAGATGTCAAACGACTGTAGATAGGCGCTGACACACTGGTAACAGAACGAGTACTGCTCCTGTAAATATACATTATTAGTTATTTTATTTTTGCTAGATTACTAGAAAGTATATGCAATATTTCAAGTTGCATAGTTTTGCTATTAGGATTTTAAGGAAGAGAATAGCTCGAATATAGTTGCGTACTTCAGATAAAATGTAATTTGATTGTAAGTAAACATGAATGTTTGTATATTGAAATCAACACTACAAATTCATAAATATACAATTGTTAACAAAAAGTTAGTGTACATTTTAGCAGAAAAATATGTTAACATATTATTATATTATAAAAATATCGTTCTTCAACAGCGTGATTGCAACTAATAACTGCATCTGTTAAATGTTTTGTAATGAATCTGTGAGAGATAATTTATGAGATGCACTTTGAAAATATGTGGGAGCTGCATGTGTCCTTTTGTTTAATAACGGCTCAAACAGAATACAGTGATAGTCATTCTTCCTAGAAGCAATGCCTTTTGTATAATAACGGCTCAAACAGAATACAGTGATAATCATTCATCCTAGAACCAATGGACAACAACTTACGACGTAAAATAGGCTTTGGTTTGTATTTATCAACTATCGACTAACTAAAGAACTAACCTTGTTCGGAATAGCAGAAGCCCTTCTAGATTTGACCATTCTGACGGTGTTAACCACGCTGACCTCGTGTTCTATCGCCATTTTCTGTATCAGCACCGACACTGCACAAAACAAACCACTCTTCTCGCCTCCATTTCTGTAAAACAACAAGCAGTACGATTCATTGACGACATAATGCTATACTTGTATAGTTACGTTGCCATCTGTGATGCTGTCTTACAAACGCATATGACTAATTACATGCAATTCTATATATTTGCAGCATGACCACGAGGACAGTGAACAATACAAACCTGAACTGAACAAGTTTAAAATATGACTGCTAGGCAAACACGCATCAATATATGTATAATCGAATATCATAAACTATGTTGTTAAAGGGAAATAATCCAGAAATATAATAAACAACACTGTTCGAAATAGGCTAGATTTGTTTTTGACCAATACATACATACTCGACGTGCAAAGATGAATCAGGCAATATACATTACACGTATTGCACACGGTTACTTACAAGCAGTGTATGATTATTGGGTTTTTGTCCTCAGACTTGTTCGCCTTTGTATCAACCTCCTTCACTAGCTGAAGCATTGCTGTCGGGTCCACTGGCACAAGCTGTTTCTCTTTCCATTGTGTGAAATGGAAATGGTGAATTGTTCTCTCATTTGACCCACCCTGGATATATGCAAAAAAATAAACCTTTTATTTAATAACGTTGTACTGTAAGAGGTACTGTATGCATTATCTGTATGAGATCTGTTTCAATCAGTGAACACTATTTATATAAACGCAGTTGATATTAACCCAGCAGATATAATGAGCTTATTTCGGCTGGTATAGACTAAACCGATATAAACTCAGTTGAAATAAACTGCACTGATATAGATTCAGTTGATGTAAACACCGACAATATAAACAAAATTGATATAAAATCAGTTAATATAAATAAACAAATATAACTCAGCAGATAGAAACGCCAATTATATCAATTTCCATGATATGTTGTGCTTTAACAACCGTATTAACACTAACCGTTCCTTTGGCGAACCCAATCGTTGTGCTTTAACAACCGTATTAACACTTACCGTTCCTTTGGAGAACCCAATCGTTGTGCTTTAAAAACCGTATTAACACTTACCGTTCCGTTGGCGAACCCGATCTTTGTGCTTTAACAACCGTAACACTTACCGTTCCTTTGGCGAACCCAATCGTTGTGCTTTTACAACCGGATTAACACTTACCGTTCTTTTGTTGAACCCAATCGTTGTGCTTTAACAACCGAATTAACACTTACCGTTCCTTTGGCGAACCCAATCGTTGTGCTTTAACAACCTGATTAACACTTACCGTTCCTTTGGCGAACCCAATCGTTTGCTTTAACAACCGTATTAACACTTACCGTTCCTTTGGCGAAACCAATCGTTGTGCTTTAACAACCGGATTAACACTTACCGTTCCTTTGGCGAACCCAATCGCTGTGCTTTACCAACTGGTTTAACACTTACCGTTCCTTTGGCGAACACAAAGTCTGTGCTTTAACAACCGTATTAACACTTACCGTTCCTTTGGCGAACCCAATCGTTGTGCTTCAACAACCGGATTAACACTTACCGTTCCTTTGGCGAACCCAATCGTTGTGCTTTAACAACCGTGTTAACACTTACCGTTCCTTTGACGAACCCAAACTTTTTGCTTTCAAGTAGATCAACGCTCGAACTGATTCTAAGGGCATGATATTTATTGATTTTTACATTGACCGTCTTGATTTGATTCAAAGTAACAAATGAAAATTACTTCTACTTTTGTCATCCTTTTCAGTATGTTCTTTATATCTTTTGAAAACCAAATTGAAAGTGTCATCGCTAATATTATGGATATAGTCCGCGAATAACAACAACATCATTATCTAGTTTTACATTTACATAACGTAAGAGTTGTCAACTCATAATTCATTTTACACATATTCAATCGCGGGTATTTTAGTTACCCATGAATATCGTATACTTTTAATCGGCACATATACATTATTCAACGACCCGAACACCAGGATAGAGTTATGATATACGACTTTGAAATGTAATTTTGACGTTATTTAGCGGGTTAGTTTCTATAATATAACGTGTACATGTAACAATACTAACCGGTCCAGTTCGAGCAATTGTGAGTTTGCGAAGTTGATACTGTGGAGTGGTCTCCTCAATGTCAGATGTTATTTGGAATGGTTCCAACTTCAGGGTCTGGTTATCGGCAGGGAAATATTTACCGACCTTCTGCAAAAAAAAATTTGCGACTATTAAAACCTAATAAAACTTACACATTTTTGATATTTCGTCAAAATGATCAATTATTTCAAATACTTTATCTATACTAGTATTTAAAAGAACGTATCGCCCGTAAATATATTTTAGATTTGTAACAGTATACAATATATGTAAGATATGTTCAATACAATTCAACAAGGACAATGTGAGATGGATCAAGTGTTATGATGCGAGGATGTTTCGATACACGTATACACACTGTTCAACATATTTGCACATAATTCCAATTAAGTGAACATTATCAGTATTTATTATGTTTTATTACCTTGCCCTTCAGAGCCTCCATGGGTTCCATAGAAACAATGCACGTGCATTTAGTCTGATACACGAGGCAGATAAAGTCCAAGACAGTTTCAGGCAGCGCCGTCTGTGTCACGATATAGCGATCCTTAGACCGGAAACTCTAAAATAAATTTAAAACAAACACATCGGGGTAGACATGTACAAATCTCGATATTCTCGACTTAATAGTTATGCTTTACTTTAAGGAAAACACATATTAGTATGTCGATATATAACCGTCAATATATCGCCTTCCGACTTAGTAAAATTGGAGTTGTTTATGAATATCGACGATGCTTGTTAAATTCGATATATGGAGTTTTAACAGTTGTATTTTTTGCTGGTACTAGAGTTCCCAAGCGGTTTATAACATCGTGATTCATGCCCTATATTTTCAATCGATGTAAGCTAGACTTTACTCATGAACAGTCTCAACAGAACCCAGCTGCTACGAGTCGCTCTTGTTTGTGTTTGTAACTTCCAAGTATGTACAAACTATATGCGCTGTTTAAAGACAGTCTTAACTGTTCCCAGTCATGGATAAAAACGCAAACAGTGTCCTCCATAACACGAACTGCATGTATATAACAGCAAAGAACAGAGTCGTACATACTTTAAAATGATGTTTATAATGCAAACCATGATGACGGCTGTTATCTTTGTGTTCTAACATATTACACTTTGGAGCTCGCACTCAGAACAAAAAACAATCATACATGTAAACAGAAGCAAAGTTACAAACAATGTCGTATGTCTCTTCTTAAGAGCGCTCCTTGGTATTAACAGACGTCTAGGGTATAGGTGTATTTTACTAGTATATTTAATTCTAATGGTGTTGGACTTACATTAAGGTAAACAGCATTGATGTAATCTGAAGACCCGAGCTTCCTGTGCAGATACAATTTAGGTCGATGGCGATCTCCTATATAAAATACAAAACAGGATTTGTAGTCGTCATGATCAAGCAGTTTCAAGGGTGTTTATGTTTATATCACAATACAAACATGATCTAACTTGTTCAACAATATACCTGATGCATTTCATGTGTAGCGTGTTCTTGTTTACTTGCATGCACCTTATAAAGCAAAACTATAATAAACAGCGGGTACCGTACAGTTAACAGTTCCAAAACAACCAAAATTCGTTTTACAGTTTAAACAATATGCACAAGAGGGCCCGCGATACACTTACGAGATACTTGTTTTTCCGTTTAGGTTTTTTGCTCATGTTTGAATTGGTACAACAATGATTTTTTTATTTAATAATTCCGAAATGATTGGACACTTGAAAATGTAAATACTTATTTTATTTTGTTCAACTCAGCCATATAGTACCTGGAACATTGACACCCGCTCGATTTAAATTTGTCAGAGTTTTGTGCTTTTGAACAGCCTCCTTTTCGCCTTGTTTTTCCTTTTCTGCAGTCGTCTGAAGTCGCTATGAAAATATGACAATACATTTCAAAATAATGCATCTATATGTTGAATAACAGTATATATACAAATCAAACAGGAAAAGTAGCATTCAAGGTCAACCACAAACACACACAGAAACAAAGAACAACTTTAAAGAAGAATACAAGGGAAGATAAGAGATCACAAACATAAAAGGGTTGACAACAGGGCTACCGCCTTGGAACGGCCAGTGGCAAAAAAGACGAAGGTGGTTTAAACCATGTCATATCCTTATTTTGTCTAGATAAGGTAATCTCCACGGAGGCAGCATGTAACTTGAGACTATTCATTTGAATTTATTGTTGTAATGAACATATCAGGAAGATAAAAATATCGGACAGGGTAAGCAGCATTCAAGGACGATAGTCAACCATAAACACAAAAAAAAGCACGCAAACAGACAAACGAGAAGGCAAAAGTAATAAAAAATGCAAATGACACCACAAACACAAAAGGGTTGACAATAGGGCTACCGCCTT
The DNA here is from genome assembly GCA_037043455.1 of Cyrtodaria siliqua. Classification (NCBI taxonomy): domain Eukaryota; kingdom Metazoa; phylum Mollusca; class Bivalvia; order Adapedonta; family Hiatellidae; genus Cyrtodaria; species Cyrtodaria siliqua. The sequence continues at coordinate 134,784 of JAWPHD010002056.1, read as the reverse complement.
GGAAAGGTCAGTGGCAACAAAGGCCACTGGGGGGGGGGGGGGGTTTAAACCTGGTCTAGGGTGCACCAAACCTCACACTTACCCTACTGTTATCCCATTAAAACAGGACAGTGTAAATAAAGAAATCCCCGTCATGATATAATCTCTAACCAACAAGGCAGCATCCATAGGCAATATAAGTAAAACACAAATATGCTCGTGAAAATATAATACAAAAATAAAATAGCCAAGAAAGCCACAATGAAGGTATGCAATGACTTGGCAGAAGCCAGAGCAACAAGAAAATAAACCATTAAGGGCGCGACAAGAAAGATCATAGATAAACATCAAATGCCACCGTGCCAATGGGCTTTAGATAGGCGTCATCATAGGTTCCACAGCCTGTCCGGTCATCGTACAATTAAAGAGGAAAGCATAGTGGCGAACTGTAAAAGGGTCCACCACCAAGCATGCAGTACGTTGCAAAATGATAGGGTCATAACCTCTTTTGATAAACTTTTTAACAAGTTTAACAAAGTTAGTATGAAAGTGATCATGACCAAGAATCTTACGAAGTCAGTTTATAAATCACATCACTATAGAGGTCAGGTTGTGATAGTCCTTGTCGCAGAAGAGTCCTTAAATTACTTTTATATTAGGAAAGAAGATCAGGGTTACAATAATAACATTTTTCAAATGTTTTACGATGTTTTTGGTAACGGTAACCCTGACTGAGTAGCTTTTTAGTTATACAAAGATTACGAATATTAAAGTCCTCAACTCGAGTACAAGCTCTTGAAAAACGAATAAGTTGAGACACATACACCCCATAAGAAGTTGCTCGGGGAACATCCCCATCCAAGTGGGGATAATTAACAATGTCAAAATTAAAATCATCTCTCTTGTCATAGATTTTGCTAATTATTTCACCATGTTCAATCGAGAGATCTAAATCAAGAAAAGAAGCGTTATTATCAGATATATTAGCTTTGTTAAGCTGAAGTTCTGTAGGATAAATATTATTAACCATATTTGGAAAGAAAGGGTTGTCAATGTTCAATATGTCATCCAGATACCGAGAGGTGTCATTAAAGGCTTCAATAACATCTGTCTGGGTATCTGGTGAAAGACTCAACATGAAAACAAATCTGCGACAAGTGGTGCACAGTTCGTACCCATAGGGATACCAACAATTTGTCTATAAACGTTGGTTCCATACCTGACGAAAATATTTTCTAATAGGAAGATGAGTGCTTCACAAACTTCATAGGAAGTCCACATAGTATATTTGTCTTAACTGCCGTTAGTAAAAAACGCTTTAATATTATTACAGGCAAAAATGTAGTATTTTATCTAGCGAATGTTTTTTTGAATAAGATAAATTAGCTTGTCTTTGATAAGTTGGTGTGGTAAAGTTGTATATAGTGTAAAGAAATCATAAGTACTTATAGATGAAACATGACGTTTATTGAAAATTGTATCAAAAACGTCTCCTGAATTTTTTATAGACCAAAACAAATTAATCCCAGAGTTTTCATAAGTTTTATCACAATATCGTTTAACGTGATCTTTAACGGCAGTAAGACAAGAAGTTAAAAGTAGAATGTGTTGATTAATACAATCGTTAATTTTTGGGAAGAAATGTGAACATAAGTTGTACACTTTATACAATCATAACAAAACGTCATCAACGTTATGTATGTAGCTATAGTGTATATACAGTGAGCTATAGTGTATATACAGTGAGCTATAGTGTATATACAGTGAGCTATAGTGTATATACAGTGAGCTATAGTGTATATACAGTGAGCTATAGTGTATATACAAGTACAGAATTATGATTATGATCCATTTATGTTTGTTTTTCATCTAAGAACCAGCAATGTTATATTTCCAATAGAATATCACTGGATGCAACTAGATTGCCATGTACATTGGGTTTTGTAATTGTGAAGGTAAAATTTACCTCAAACATTTTCTGGAGGTCAGTATCACTTAAAGATGAGATCAATTGCTGAAACTTTTCTCCTGGTATTGCCTCACATTCAAATGTCATAGAATGAACGACGGCATTGTGAAGGTATTCGTATTGTTCCTGAAATTGCATTTAAAGAACTCATTGTTTGTATTAATGTTTAACTCCTGAAACTCACATGGGTATTGAGTGTTTCTAGTGCTGTCATATGTACTGTACATTGTGGTATGAATATCTGCGGTATTTTTATTTTTTACTTTTTTTATATATGATGCCATCTTCAAGATATTGTAATAAGAATATCTGCGGCAATTTTAAAATAAATACAATATAAATCGACTGAAAGACGCATATGTGTTCATAAAAGTACTGAACATTATATGTTTTACACAGAAACACAAAATGCTTTTCAAATAATAAATTACTTTTTTATTGGACTCGTCTATAGAATTGAACCTACCGCTGTTTGAACCATGTTAACTCTGTGCTCCCTCATGTGTTCAACACAACCGAATATGTCTACAGTTTTCTGTGCCTCGCCTTCATTTGTTAGAATGTCTAGGGCTATATACGTGCCTGTTCTACCCACACCGGCGCTAGCGAATGTAACATAAAGGCATTACATTTAAATGTTTAAATGTTTTTTAAATAGTACGAAACGTTTAAATACAAGTGTAATATTCCGGCAAATACAAGACAATGTTGTTAACTCATATTTAGCCCCAGTTTAGACCATATTATAGTTTAACATGCGGAGTCAATATGAACTATCCTCAAGGGCTATTTTCTTACCTGTAATGTTATTTACCTGCAATAAACTATTGTGGGTCCAATAACTTACTTGCAATAACTAGTGTGGGTTCCTTTACTTACCTGCAATGAACTGTGGTGGTTCCATTTACTTACCTGCAATGAACTGTGGTGGTTCCATTTACTTACCTGCAATGAACTATGGTGGTTCCATTTACTTACCTGCAATGAACTGTGGTGGTTTCCATTAATTATCTGCAATAAACGATGATGTGTCCGGTTACTTACACGTAATGAATTATTACCTGCACCGATATATGGTGATGCATTTTCTTACCTGCAATGAACTATTGTGTCCCATTACGTACCTGTATTAAACTAGTGTGGTTCCTTTACTTACCTGTAATGAACTATAGTGTTCTATTTACTTACCTGCTATGAACTATTGCGTGTCCCATTACTTACCTGTCATGAACTATAGTGGGTATATTTACTTACCTGCAATGAACTACAGTGAGTCTATTTACTTACCTGCAATGAACTATGGTGGTTCTCATAGCTTACTTACAATGAACTATAGTGTGTCGATTTAGTTACCTACAACCTGGCGAATCCCTTTACTTATCTGCATTAAGGTATTGTGTGTGCGAGGCGGCCCCCATCGACCTTTTTGCCACTGACCGTTCCAAGGCGGTAGACCTATTGTCAACCCTTTTGTGTTTGTGATGTATTATCTTGCATTTTATTCATCTTTAAAGTTATTCTTTGTTTCTGTGTGTGTAAGTGGTCGACTGTCGTCCTTGAATGCTACCTTTTCGATTTTTGTATCTACTTTTACTTACTAGCCATGAACTATGCTGAGTCCCTTTACATATATGTACGTGCAATGCGTTATTATTGTCACTTTGTTTACCTGCAATGAACTATGATGGGTCCCTTTAATGCTGTTTGCGTGCTCTTTACTTTCTGTCGGAATTCAATGAGACTTGTGACGTCATCTGGAACACCCTTGTCAGGCCAAGCCGTGAAATGGATATGGTGTAGTGATCGATCCTGGGATTTCTATAAAAAACAACAACATTTATTTAATCAGAAATGCCTGAACGATTTGTTTCATATATACCGATAACGTTGGATAGAATGGATATTATTTGTAATGTGTAATATATTCTATGCTAAACATATTCACAGTATATATAAAGGACGAACAGGACAGTAATATTTAAGTATCACAGACAACCAAATACACGCATCAAAACAAATATAAAGTACAAATGCAAATAAGAGGAATGTGACATCGCCAAACACCAGTGTCTACATTACCTTCAAAAAACATTCGCTAGAAAAATCTATGACAAGAGAGATGATTTTAATTTTGACATTGTTAATCACCCCCACTTGGATGGGGATGTTCCCCGAGCAACTTCTTATGGGGTGTATGTGTTTCAACTTATTCGTTTTTCAACCTGACTTCAATGGTGATGTGATTTATAAACTTCGTAATATTCGTGGTCATGATCACTTTCATACTATCTTTGTTAAACTTGTTAAAGAGGTTATGACCAAATCATTTTTCAACATACTGCATGCTTGGTGGTGGACCCTTTTACAGTTCGCCACTATGCTTTCCTCTTTAATTGTACGATGACCGGACAGGCTGTGGACCCTATGATGACGCCTACCTAAAGCCCATTGGGACGGTGGCGTTCGATGTTTGTCTATGATATTTCTTGTCGTGCCCTTGTTGGTTAGAGATTAGATCACGGCGGGAATTTCTTTATTTACACTGTCCTGATTTAATGGGATGACAGTAGTGTAAGTTTGAGGTGTGGTTCACCCTAGAACCGGTTTAAACCCCCAGTGGCCAACTTTGCCACTGACCGTTCAAAGGCGGTAGCCCTATTGTCAACCCTTTTGTGTTTGTGATGTCGTTTGCTTTTATTATTACTGTTGCCTTCTTGTTTATCTGTTTGCGTGTTTGTTTCTGTGTTTTGTGGTTGACCGTCCTCCTTGAATGCTACTTTCCCTGTCCAATCTTTTTATATTTCTTCAGTAAGAAAAACGAAGAATAGATCATTTTAAAAGTTGCACATAAGCATTGAGAAATCTACATGGTTTACTTGAATAGTTGCATAATTTGATAACATGGTGAGCATAAGCATTTAGGAATCTACATGGTTTACTTGAATAGTTGCGTAATTTGATAACATGGTGTGCATAAACTGATATTATTAGCAGTCAATTTAAATAAATGATACTGGAACAAAAAACGTTAATATTAACTAAAAAAGTACAATATTTTAATTAAAACTGTTGGCAGATTATTTGACAACGTAGACTTACATTTTAGAAATTTTGGTTCAATCCTGATTTTACTACATGCACTAATTGTAAATATAACCAACACTCAAAACATGGAACATAATACAACTGATTCGTTTACAATTGCCTAGTGCCTGAAAATGCATATACTATGCGCTTTTGCACCATCTACAAAGAATAGTTTTACTCAGTCTCAGAGTTTCGACGTTCACATTACCAAATAATAACGTGATTTATGGCGATCATAATAGAGGTATGTTTCAGCTATGGATATACATTTATATACTGAACCTGCGATACAGTAAAACTTCTAACAGTGTAGGCAGCATATCCATCCTCACTGTGACATGTGACTGTGACGTCACCATAGCTGACGCTGATACCCGTGTCAGGCCAGTACTGATCACATTTATGACCCTGCAATGTATGTATTAAGAGTAGTCAAAAACTTTGTTACGATGTTGGCTTACTCAAGTAGAATTACAATGTTTATAAACTAATTGATGTATTGGTATATACACATGAGATGGTTATCCGATATTATCGAAATTAAAGATGTAAATTAAACAAAAGACAAAACTTGAGTATGAAAAGTATTAGATCATATTAGTATCCTGATTTCTATATCTCAAATAGAAAAAAATGTAAGCAATAATTTCGAATCCCATTTGATGACATACTTACTAATATCAGCTATAATGTATATGGTAGGTTAGGAGCCCGGTCATATCAAACGTGTACATACATATATGTAGTAGTATACCATGACGTATTGCTAAAGGATACATTAACATTGAAAGCAGCATACTATTTTATTTGTTTTCTAATAAATATATGTAAATGAAGGTTATCCTTTCCTATGCTTTTCAAACTGCTGAGTGTATTTTATATTTTGACTTACTCCATTTTCAAACAAATTGGTTACCATGACGATTTTTTCCACATTCTGCTGCCACACCATCCTCCAAAAGTTGACAAACTTGTCAGTTGTCTTTTCCGTGGGACCTGCAATGATATCAAGTTGATTAGCAACGATGTGTGTATTTTGATTGTGTGTATTAAGGCTGTGATTATATTGAACATTAAATGTATCGTGATATGGAAGTTCATGAATTAAAACATTCTTTAAGGTATGGTTTGTTCTGATATAGTTGTTTATGTATCCCGTAAATATCCGTGGAGAGCTGTGGTCCAGTGGTAGATATTCGGACCTAGGGTCGAAAAGTCGTCGGTTCGATCCCCGGCATGACCATAGGTGTTGTGTCCCTGAGAAAGACACTTTATCATCTGCATTTGCTTAGTACTGGTTCTATCCAGGAAGACACCGAGAGTGATTGAAATAACTTCAGAGAGCTTTCTTGACGATCGATGTAAAATAAATAAGTTTAAAATAAATATACAATATTTGGCGAGAATTGTAATAGTAATCTACTGTATGTAGGTAGAGATGTCTACTAGATGTAAGTAGATATGTCTACTGTATGTAAGTAGATATGTCTACTATATGTAGGTAGATATGGCTACTATACGTAGGTATATATATATTGACATTCATACGACTCTTTTGTAAACAGGTTTGGTACATATATATTTCTGAATAATGAATAAAATATACTATACCCAGGCATGCAATGTACTCATTTTGCTTGTTGAATCCCTGTAAAAACGCAAATGACTTAGAATTAAAAGAAAATACATGTACATAATAAATGTTGATATAAAAAATCAATAAACACAACATTTTAACACTGTATTGACTAAACCATTTTTAATTGTAGGAGCCATGGGACTATATATTAGATGCAGCCGACTAAACGTATGACGACAGCACCAAAGCCGTCAGATCGCCTAAGCCGGTGCTAGGAGGCGTGAGAGGTGTTGCACGTTACATTACCTGTCATGAACAGACTCAAGACAACCGAGTCCTCTACTTTATCTCTTGTTTGTGTTTGTTGCTTCCAAGGGATCCAATTTTCAGTATTCATTGACATTTACACTAGCGTTCGTTTAGTGCTGTGTGGCGGCCGTAAAAAGTGCTCCGACTACAAATCTGTAGTGTTATTACTTACTGGTCCTTTGGAACCATCAAACCCATTCTTTGTGGTTTAAAGTAGAACCATGGGATTATGGAATAGATGCAGCCGACTAAACGTATGACGACAGTACCAAAGCCGTCGGATCGCTTAAACCGGTACTAGGAGACGTGAGAGGTGTTGCACTTTACATTTAACTGTCATGAACAGACTCAATAAAGCCGAGTCTGCTACTTTTTTCTTGCATACCGGATAAGGATATCCACGTTTTTTCATGGGGGATGGAACGTCTTTATGGGTAAAGATAAAAGTCACCATCCGGTATGCAGGAAAACATGCAAAACGTTAGTAGCTGGTGGCGTCAACGCACAACATGTCTCTGATATGAAAGAAAAAGAATCTATCATGGGTATTCGGTTCAGATAGTGAATTCAGAGCCTCGGTTCCGATGAAAACACTTATACCGAGGGTTGAAATTCCCTATCTTCACCGGATACCCATGAACGATTCTTATAACCTCTTGTGTTTGTTGCTTCAACAGGATCATCCCCTGTTCAGTATGTATTGTACACACTTGGTTGTTTGGTTATATCTTTTTATATCCACAGAATATGCGGTAAATGTGTCTTTAAGATTGTAAATATTAACAATCAAAAAATTATTTAAAACATGTACATATAACTTAGTTGACGTAGATTAGTAAGTACACTAAAATAACTAAATGTGTATTTCTTATCAATGATACAACACAAAGAACTTACATCGATATAACTTGCGTTTATATAATCAGTTCCTGCACCAGTTAGCTTGACTCTATGGTCATCGTCTGAAATAGAAAGGTAAGGTACAGCCACTGCAAAACATATACGTTACACTGTTGTATTTTATCTTACAACATAACGTCACGTGTTTAGCAGTTAATATGTTCAACGAGAGCATCACATAACTCTGAAGTTCTTTTTCTCTTTTAATTGATACACTGTTTACTTACACGGATATATGAACCTGTAACGATTTTTCGCCATGTTATTTGGTTTTTGTGATTCAGCGTACGATATATCTTCTTGTAAACCAAGCTTAAAATCCTGCAATGAAACGTAAATGACTATTTAATTATGGCATGCTCCCAATAAAGTATGCTGTGTAAAAATTGAAGAGTTAGATTTCCGTCTTTTAAACGTCGGTTTATTGAGATTCTCAAATGACGATTTAATATTTCTGTCATATCACGACGGTGTATACTCACTCTGGACCGCCCAGTCCTAGGACTACCTTGTATATGCTTAACGACAAACAAGTGTGCTAATTAAGTGAATCTTTTATTAGAGGCACATGTATGTTTATATAGTTATCAAAACATATTATATAATTTAGATCACATTTTGAATGCATTCTTTCTTGTAGTACCCTTAATGGTTTATTCTCGTGTTGCTCTGGCTTCTGCCAAGTCATTGAATACCTTCATTGTGGCTTTCTATGCTATTGTTTCTTTGTTTCACATGATCATATTTGTGTTTTACTTATATTGCCTATTGATGCTGCCTTGTTGGATGAGATTAGATCATGGCGGGGATTTCTTTATTTACACTGTCATGTTTTAATGGGATGACAGTAGGGTAAGTGTGAGGTTTGGTGCACCCCAGAACCAGTTTAAACCCCCAGTGGCCTACTTTGCCACTGACCGTTCCAAGGCGGTAACCCTATTATCAACCCTTTTGTGTTTGTGATGTCGTTTGCATTTTTTATTACTTTTGCGTGTTTGTTTCTGTGTTTTGTGGTTGACTGTCTTCCTTGAATGCTACTTTCCCTGTCCGATCGTTTTATATTTCTTTGCACTAACTATTAATATATATACAGTTATGTCTTAATTTGCTAAGCTATTGCTAATCAGGTTTTACATTTGTGCTTTTTGATTAAAATGTAATAACATTTAGATATTAATGTACAACGAACCTCTCTGGAATCCGTCGCGTTGAAGCGATAGCTAATTGATGACATTTTAACCAGTCAGAGAACACAATGGTCGTCATTTATAAACAAATTTATGGTTAGGACCCATGTGTATTAATTACTGCGTTAACCTACTCACCTATGGTTAAACAAGGTAAACATGTGTTTAGCAATAAGTCTAGTATTTGAACTGGTGCTACAGATATAGGTAATTGTTCATATTTATATACTGCTTACATTTCATCTTGAGGATAAGTACTGGGTGGCTGGACTAATACTGGTGTTGATTTGTATGCATTGTTAGCAATACTAAATACAATATAGCCGTAAAAGTTCACCCACAAATGCAGTCATCCCAAAACACATATTTATTACAACAATTGTACAATGCAAAGATGGATTTAGATGTTAAGTGTCATACGTCACAAGACAACCACGTTTGACGTTAGGGATATCGCTTTGGTACTGTCATAAGTAGCACATTAACTTTTACTATGATGGAATTGTCCATTTCAAATAACAGTTAAACAACGAATACACATGAGGGAAGCCAGCACTTACTTGAAATTCTTCTTCAAAATCAGCTGTCTTTTTCTTGGCAACATAATCAGCAAGCTTTTGAACTTGAATCCTTCTAACTACATTGACATAAGTTCTATCCACCATAGGGATAACCTTGGGAGGGAGGAAATCCGGCTCTTCCTCTTCAAGCTCCTCGTTTGACAGTGTCGAAAGTGTTGACATTCGCATTTGCCCTGGTGGGAGTTCGTAGTTTGAGTTGGCAATGTTCGTTAATGCGGCATCCGTCATATCCGTTGTTGGAGTCGAGTAAATACTTACTGAAGTATGATAATTACATATATTTACAGTGCCTGTTTAAAATACGTTGGCTTTTACACAGATTGTTCATATTCAACCAAGACAGGTTGGCATAATGAGTGATTATTTTATTCATAGTATTTTGTTTTTTCTAAACGTCAATAATACATATGGTAACACTTCTAACACATAGGCCAGGCATATCAGTCTATATCCAAAGTCTAAACATGGCGGATTGATATCGGTGCGAGGGCATATATTACATGTAATAACTCATACTCCGTACACACTTGTATACGTTATACTCTCAGTAATGCAATGCTTTAGTTATTCTGCATCAAGTTGGTTATTATTTAAAAGGTTATGAGATCGGTATTAGCAAGATCATGCTTGGTGTATTTCCCGGTTGTCGCGATTAGACTTTGACGATCTTATTGATATAGCTATTCTCACCTCGCCATTCTACATGTATATTACGTATTTTATCGTATCATTTTATTGTTTACTGAGTTTGCATTTGATTAGATAGTGTTTACGTCTATTCGTTTTTTATGTGTTCTTGCGTAACAGTTACGGTGTATTTAGAGCAGCATTTTTGCTTTTTCCTTGACTGAACCTTAATGTAAAATAGCATTGCAACATGATTGTATTAAATATCATTTCAACAAAAGCCTTGAAGACAAAAGTATTCATATCAAAGTAATGCTACTACTATCTTATAATGCACAATAATACTCTTAACAAAAAGACTGCTATAGTTTTATCGCTATGATATAGCTGATATATCGAGTAAGAGTATAATGATCATAAAGTAACATATCGTGTAGTCCAATATGGTATGCTGGTATATTGGCATATTGTTGTTTAACTACAATGTAATGTCACCTGATTCCAAAGTGTTGTTATAAATTGTTCCAAGGTCACTTGTTTCCGCCTTATTTCTGTTAACGTCGTTTGCATAGTCATACGGGTGATTGTTATTCCGTCTTAAATATAAAACACAGGCCTGTATTACTATTCTCGCACTTGAAATAATAATGAAGGCATATATCTAATCCAGTGATAGACTAGTAACATTATGATGCATATTTAAAATGTACTTCATTCATCCATTTCTTAGTGTTGTATATTACCCAAACTTTCAACTTAAGAAATAGGTATCGTTTTATGGAAAATATAATATATGGCTAATGATATGTGAACATTGTTGGTATAAATTTCATTATCATGAAATGTTCACATATTTATTATCATACATTTATTAATGCACAAGGTCATAGACCCATACTAACTGTTATAGTTATAATAACTCAAACGAATAGTCTGCACATATTTTTGATATATGACAAACTCGTAAATACTTTGCAATGTGCTATTACCGTCTCCGAATAAAACACAGTACAGCAACGACGATAACGACGGCCAATATTACAGCAACGACTCCACCAACTGCACCGCCTATAACTCCGCCATTACTAGTGTATGTTGCTTCTAGTGCTAGATGTAACAGATTCAATATTAACATAATGTGTTTGTTATTTCCGACGAAACAGACACATAACGGAAAAACCATCATGACTGAAGTTTTGAAAATTATAATTTCAAACTGTCGTCAGACTCGATCAAACCAAGTTTAGTTAAATAACATAACATTAAGCTTGGTGCATGCATGAAGCTGGTTGTCATTTACGTGATGCATACTGTATCCCCTGGTAAAACAAAACAAGAGCTGTCATAGAACAGCGCAGCTCGACTATTCGATATTTCAGAGAATAATAAAGTATACAGCCTGTATATACCATCAGAAAACAAGGCTAAAACAATGTGGAGGTGGGGTTGGGGGCGGGGCGGATATAGAAACTCGGGCCGATATAAATTATTGTTAAAATCTTATACAAATTATAGTAAAATTTGGGACAGGCTGTGAAATTCTAATATTTTTATCAGTTTTAATCCAAAATTGCTGTCATTTAAAAGAAATTTGTGGTCGAAAGGCAACTCGAGGAGGGAGAGGGAGCAAAAAAAAATAAAAGAATATATATATACATTCGGTTGGTGGTGATGATCGGGTGGAGGATGGTTAGGGGATGGGGGTTTGGGGTAACATAGCTATCGTGTATAAAAAAAGCAAAACAACACAGAAATATGTTAAAAAAGAAATAATAGTAATAAAAAAATCGAATTTCGAGTGTGGGATGGGTGGGTGGTCAGTGCGGGGGTGGGGGGGGGGTTAGGTGTGGTGGTGTAGTCAACATAACTATAAGAATTGACCAAAACAACACAGAAATATGTAAAAAAGAAAAAAAGTTTCGAGTGTGGGGTGGGTGTGGAGAGAGGCGGGGAGCAACATAGCTATATGTGTAATAATTAACCAAAACAACACAGATATATGTAAAAAAAAAAAATGTCGTGTGGTGAGTGGTGGGGATGCGAGGAGGAGGGAGCCCATGCCCAAATATGGGTGAAGTGTGAATAAGATGCATAATGCTATAAGATATCCCAAACCAAAAGTATATATATATATATATGTATATATGCTTATAATAAGTACATACTAATGGGGGAGGGGGAATGAGGGTGGCGGAGTTGGAGGAGGGGGCGTAGGTGGGGCACGGGGCAGAGGAGGGAGAGCTGGGGGCAACATAACTGTATGTGTAGGAATTGACCAAAACAACACAGATATATGTAAAAACAAATTGAGTTTCGAGTGGTGGGGGTGGGGGCGGGAGAAGGCGTGGCTGGGGAGCGGGTTGAGGCAACATAGCTATATATGTAAGAATTTACCAAACAACACAGAAATATGAAACACAAATATAAAAAGGAGCGGTGGGGGAAGGGGCAGGGCAGGGGGCGGGGCGAGGAGGAGGGAGCCCATACCCCAATATGGGTAAAGTATGAATAGATGCATAATGCTATAAGAAATACCAAAGCAAAATTATAGATATATACTACAGCTTAAGAACGTACTAGTTGGGGGAGGACGGTGGGACGGGGTAGCGTGGTGAGGTGGGGTGGTTGGGTGCAACATAGCTACATGTGTAAGAATTGACCAAAACAACACATAATTATCTAAAAAGATAAAAGAAATCGAGTTTCGAGTGAGTGGGAGGGGGAAGGCGGGGGTGGAAGAAGGCGTGGGGGTGGAGATGGGGGCTGAGGACAACATAGCTTTATGTGTAAGAATTGACCAGAACAACACAGAAATATGTAAAAAAACACATGACAAAACAAAAAGGAGGAGGGTGCCCATGAATCAATACGAGTGAAGTATGAATAAAATGCATAATGCTATAAGAAATCCCAAACCAAAATGATAGATATATACAACAGCTTACACGCAACCCTTGATCTGCCTTTATTGCACATTTTATGGACCATCGCAATTTGGGTTCCATGGGAGCCCATAATTTGCAGAAGACAAAATTACTTACGCCACACCAAATTCCAAATTTAGTTGAGCTAAGACAAGAAATGTAACAGATATAGACCTATAAACACAGCTTACACGCAAAATGTGCTGTGAAATAGACACATTTTAAGGGCTTTCTGCATGTGGGTTCCATGGGAGCCCAGGGGTTACAAGAACCAAAATTACTTAAGCAGCCCTTAAGATAATGTTATAAGGAAGCTCATGGCCAAATTTGGTTGTGCTAGGATAAGACATGTAAGATATATAGTTATGTAAACACAGCTTACACGCAAAATTTGATGTGAAATAGGACACATTTTATGTGCTATCAGAATGTGGGTTTCATGGGAGCCCATGGCTACAGGAACCAAAATTGCTTATGCAGTCCTTAAGATAATACTATAAGGAAGCCCATGGCCAAATTTGGTTGTGCTAGGATAAGAAATGTAAGAGACATAGACTTTTAAACACAGCTTACACGCAAACCTTGATGTTCGACGAGGACACCGACTCAACGCCAACGCCGACGCGAACGCAGATGCCGGGGTGATTACATAAGCTCTCTTATTCTTCGAATAGTCAAGCTAACATTTTGCCTTGTGAAGGCTTTGATGTGTGTTCATTGTTAAATCTAAATTGAATATATAAATAAATATGTAAGCTATTGTCGCTCATGTTTCAGGCAAAGGTTATTCATTAACAATCTAGATGGACACTTTTGACAATGTTGCAAACAGTATAATATATCGTTGAAACTGGAACCGTTAGAGGTATATAAAAATACCCTTTAATTTGAAGATCCGTTGAGAAAAAATAGTTTACATACAAAATACATTTTGAAAGGTCTTTCCGTATGTTAGCTCCTTGTTACTGGGACAGTAGAACATTAACAATGTAAAGTATTTTTGTTACTAACAATATCTGTCCCACTGATATACAACGTATTTATGTTCTATTTGTATTGTTTCTGAAAACACCAAAAACACTTTGGCAAATACAAGTGCCCCAAACAGTAGCATTTATTATGTTTATATTAAGGTACATGATTGTTTGATTTATACTAATTAAATTGGCATTACTGACACATGTGTTCTTTTTACAAACCCACTGAAAAGTTAGTTAATACGAATGTATATATGTATACTATGATGTTATGATACACATACCTTGTATACAAGTCCTATCTGTGAAATCACCATTACATCCATGATGACATTCTCCTGATGACCTTTCGCACGTGACGTTTTTACAATTCGTACTGCATTTAATCTCACAAATGCTTCCGTAGTAGCCTCGTTTGCATCCAGAAACGCAGGTGCCATTCTTGTCAAAGCATCTGGTGGAATTAGTAATGTCGGTTAAGCAGTTATTCCCACAGTCGAACTCGCACATGGGGCCGTATTTGTTGGCCACACAACCGCGTCTGCATATTCCGCTCTTCCATTCGCATTCTTTATCCAAACAGTTTACACCGCAACTTTCGCCGCACGTTTTGCCATATACCGTGTTTGATGTACATCCTTTTAAACATGATCCATTACTAATCGCACACACAGGTTGTCCATCTGTTTTATTACATGCTACACTACATAATTTAGAGCAGTCATGGTAGTATGTTGCCCCATTACATACCTCACACTCTCCGTTCTCTCGGTTACAAATAAGACAATTGCTTTGGTTACATCCTTTGTCGCTCTTGTCTCCCCAATTTCGTTCAATACATCCATCTAAACATTCGCCGGTCGCGGGATTACATGTTCCATGTAGGCACTTGTTATGACATAGTGAACATGTTTTACTTGACTCGTTTGGATAATAACCGTCTTCACATGTACTACATGCCACAAATACGCCGTTGTCAAGAGAACACTCCTTACAATTTCTGTCATTTTGATAGCAAACTGTACATATTCCAGTTTCCTTGACACATGTGTTGTCTTTACAATTATCTGGACAAGGTTGTTCACACGCTGTGCTATAGAAGCCAGGTTTGCAGGAAGAGCACAGACTATTGGAAATACAGAATAGACACGAAACTGGACATTTCTGACTACATGCAGGTCCGTAGCTTCCTGAAATACATGCTGTACATACACTAGATGAGGTACAAGATGCACACGCTGTTGGACACCTGTCACAGCTGCCATTCGATGAGCATGCTCCATTGATACAATCGTGTGAGCAGGCGTTTGAACAGACGCGTCCGTAATATCCAGGATGACACTCAATACAGGAGTTCAGTGACGTGCATGCTTTACAGTTCATTGCACACGTGTTATAACATACACCACTGTTTTTATTACATTCTTTAATATGAAATAGGTTAAACCTATAGGGCGAGCACAGTTCATGTTTGATTGTGCCGCTGCGTATGTATGCAACGGTATGTGCAAGTCTAGCTGCGAGAATCGTAGCTCGTATGGCGTGTACCTATACCATGGTAGGTCAGGAGCGTAGCCAGGCATACTCCTGTACGCCCGGGCGTAATCTAGAAAATCGAATGTGAAAAAATAAAAGTGCTTATTTTTTAAAATCAGCAATAAAAATTGAAGTGGGGTAGGGGGTAAGGCACTATTTTTAAAAACACAATGAATGGAGGCGAAAGCCTCCAAAATCTCGCTCAAATGAAGCCACAAACCTCCGAAATTGCACTCAAATTTCAAAAATTTCCCTTGAGAGACCCTCAGGACCACCGCCAGCGCATACTCACCCAGGGCGTATTCTACAAAAGGCTCTGGCTACGCCCCTGTAGGTACATACCACCATAAGAGCCATGATTCTCACGTCTGGTCAAATCTACCTGTACGTGTCTTATGAATCGTGACATCCCACCCCAACAAATTTCAATGTGTGTGTGTGTGTGTGTGTATTTCTAAGGATTATAATCCGTCCGCCTACGACAGGCGTCGTACACGACGATTATAGGCACAATTGAGTCTGGACTTTTATCTGTGTGTTTGTGTGTGATGTGATGATATGTCTACTTGAAGCAGCGAACTCAATGGTTTCTTTATAGTGCTGCCACACTGGAATACCACACCGTAGTAGACATGATACCCCCAGTCACATTATTCTGACACTGGTCAATCAGTCGTAGCACTACCCATTATTTGCTCGTCAGGCAAGGGTTCCATTTTTAAAGTATCTGGAGACTCGAACCCACGACCTCCCGAATGCAAGGCAGACGCTCTAACCAGTACACCACAATACTTCGGTCAAATTTCAATTCGTTCCCAGACAGGACATATATGTCATGGAACGAACTTCGAACGGCTATCTAGTCATGATCCAGTCTGGATCGACATTGGCTGAATCACCAACCGTCATAAAAGCTGCTACTACATCAGTGTATGTAAGCTATATCTACATAAACCGTGATTCACGCGTATACCTTTTTGCCGAACAACATGTAATTACGGTTTCAACGTTATGTCATTACGAAAAATGTAAATATATGATTTAAGCTTTTTTTTATTTGAATATTGTCTAATCATTATGATGATGTATGTTTGAGAAAAGTACAATGATTTTAAAACATAGGAATTTGTTGTTTCCTACTTGACATTTAATAAATGGTGGTCCATTTTCCGAATATTAGTTCAATATTTAGTTGAGTATGTTTGGGAGTGGAGGACACGGGGTCCGACGTTTTTCATCAATATCTTCTGAAAATGCACCAGATTCATCAAATGCTATGTAGAAAAGACGTTGCTTTGTTTCACTGTTCTTGACGTTTAGCACTAGCAGTGCTCAAGATACTTATTAGTTTCTACATCTACATTTTAAGAAACTGAGTGTCGTATTTGACCATAATGTTTCTGTCGGTGGTAGAAAAACAAAAATAGCGAATTGATGGGACAGAGAAAAGCATAGATCGATTGAAGCAGAAGACAGGTAAAGTTTCCAAACGGTGTTTTCATCACCTTCAAATTTGAACTACTCCGTAGCATCAGACCAAACCGGATACACTGGATAGGGTCCAGTGGAAACCTCAAACTTTGTTAAAAGTAACAACTAAAAAAAGGGATGAAGCACCAATAGTGGCGCGAAAGCCGGATTGCGAATTTAACATTTTAAGTGAAAAATCTTTGTGAAAAGTGGGGTAGTCCAGGTAAAATACATGACATAGTTAGGGTTATTTTCATATAACATTTGTAATGATGTTGAACAAGTGTCAAGTTTCAAAGCTTTTCGACAATTCATTTTTGAGAAATGAGGAAAAAACAAAAACTTTAACGAAAACTTCAAAACTTCAAAACACGGACGGACGGATAGACGGACGGACGGATAGACGGAAAGACACATGGAAATCGCCAAACTGTAAGCCTGGATTTGCTACGCAGTCCAGCCAAAAATAAAAAAAAATACAAATTCTGTACATTATGATGGAGTCTAAACCCGACAAATTTGCTATTATTTCGGGCGTTTGTTTAAGCTAAAGGTTTTTCAGCTATGTTGGTGAGTAATTTTAACAAAATGTAAATACATTATATATAATTGGTACTGGCAATTTTAGTGGAAAATAAAAACACCTTAGTTTGGAAATTCGGTTAAAAAATAAATATTTTACAGCCATCAGTTCAGATGAGGCTTTTTGTATGTAAATTCCTATCTATCTGTCTACATCATGCATTAGCCTCTTTCGGGTGTACATCTGCCGTGTTGCTGGGACAGCAAAAAAATAATAAATCTCAAATATAACTTCAGTTAGCCTCAATAGTTTCAGAATGTCTTAATTTCGGTTTGCCCAACTCATTAAAACCATTTTTGGATAAAAGGTCGAAGCGCCCCAAAATATGCAACATAGGGTAAAAATACCTTTTGAACTTCCCTTACCTATAAAACACGCCAGTCAAATTATTGGAATCTCGGGAAGGAGGCAGTTCCTACCCCTGTCAGTGTGAGTAACATCTTAGGCCTAACCATCGTTTAGTCACTCTAGACCTGGTGTTGTTCTATATACTAGTAGTTAAATTTTTTCATAATGGACCATAATGTTACTGTGCGGTAAAAAAAGATGCAATTCAGAGTGGTTAGCTTACTTGCCTCTGGATATAGAAGTCTGTGGTTCGACTCCCGGAGGTTCACGTCTCGAGAATTGATAACGCATTCCCTTAAATCTAGAACTATTCGTGTAAGATAGTTAAATTTACTGTAAAAGTATGTCATTCTTCCCTACTGATGTAAAGCCGTTGGTCTCCTGTGCAGGGAGAGACATACCCTAGTCAGGTTAAAATCTCGCTGAACTTCTGTGAATATCATAAAAAAGCCTGCATGTAACTTCTGTGAATATCATAAAAAAGCCTGCATGTAAACTCATCCACAGAAACGAAACTGTGATAATCATAAGTATGTGTATAATACGTCAATAGTATTGGAAGAAAGAAAGAAAGAAAGAAAAAGAAACAAAGAAAGATGGATCGGTAATAAGCACCTTGCTCACTAATTGTACTAACAGACCATACGTCATAATATGACGACATACGATGATGACGTAAATCAATGACGTCTTGTCATTGTATTATAATTTCCGTAACATTTCCGGAAATTGCCAGATTGTTCGTGTTTGACACGAATGAACACGGAATAACCTCGTCGATTTCCGTCAACGGCTTACAATAGTAGACGACCGAATACGGAAATCTGCGAAGAATTCCGATTGCATTTATGGTTTTACGGGAAAATAAACAAATGAAAGATAGTTTTTAACCAAATCATTTGCTTATCCTAATCGGTTAGCAAGACATATACATTTCTGCGACACGAAATCTACTTTTATTAAATTGTGAAACGTGTTGACGAATTTTCGCCAATGAACAACGCGCAAGGTAACACTTTGGGCAATGCTTCCGGTTCATGGCCGTTTTGGCGACATAGGTAAAAATGCAATTTCATTGTGATTTTTGGATGGGTTCGAGAAAGGTTTTTAATGTTTTTTCAACTCATTCTGCTTGGAAACCACCATTCTTAATGATTTCTACGAATGCTTATCTTGTTAATTTCGTAACGAAATTTGCTACTTTACGGTTGAAGTCGCCCATAAACTGCCGTAAATGACCCAAGACTTTTCAAAAGGATGGATGGTATGTTTACTTTTCGCCTGCATGATACCATAGGAGCTCGCTTGCGCTCGCGTCGCTTCGCGACGCGAGCTGTGCTCGCTATTAACGCATACATTCGAGCAACTGTATTGACAGTATGATCCATAATACCCGGGTTTACAAGCCGTGCACTGATACTCAGCGGTACATGACGCACAGCTAGTTTGACAACTTGATTGGCAACTTGATCCGTAATATCCATTGGTACAAGCTATACAAGCACCAGACGACTTGTCGCACTCTCTATTCACGCATCTATTCGAACAACTGCTTTGACAGTTATATCCGTAATATCCCGTCATACAGGATGTACATTCACCATTTGATTGGTCGCACCGACCATTATAGCAGTTACTCGAACAACTGCTCTGACAGTTTGATCCATAATATCCATTAGAACAGGGTGTACAATCACCATTTGATTGGTAGCACCGACCATAATAGCAGTTACTCGAACAACTGCTCTGACAGTTTGATCCATAATATCCATAGGAACAGGGTGTACAATCACCATTTGATTGGTCGCACCGACTATAATAGCATTTACTCGAACAACTGTTTTGACATTTTGATCCATAATATCCTTTATAACAGGATGTACATTCACCAGTTGATTTGTCGCACTCACTATTAACGCAGTTACTCCTACAACTGATTTGACAGTATGATCCATAATATCCAGGTTTGCAAGCAGTGCATATATCTCTACCAGTACAAGACGTACATCGTTGTCGACAACTGTATTGGCAGTATGAACCATAATATCCAGGTGTACACTCATTGCAATAGCTGCATGATGAGTATTTGCACTCAGAACAGGAGACTTGTTGACTGTGCACTGGAATGTATTGCATGTAAATTATACTGCAACAATTATATACGGACCTGGTGCTTTTCGGTTAAATATCTGTACTTTATGTCACGAAATAGTTCACTTTTCGTTAAAGGCACAATACGGTGAAATCGATATTAAAAACTTGGTAATTAATAATGTAAAACACAGAACACAGAGCAAGTGGCTATTGAAATACATAAAAGTAAACAAATAAATTAAACTTTAAAATATAATAATACAGAAGATATAGTACAGACTAGAAACCCCGTTATCACAATGAACTGTGACTGGTCTATTACATGTAAAGTGTGTACAAAATAGCGATACACAGAAAAGTAATAAGAACACACAAGATCGTCTGGGTAGAGTACATGTAACTAACTATATTCAAGTAAGTTAGAGTTCAGTAGGATGATATAATAGTGTATTAATAATTTAAGTAAACATATAGCAAACCCATTAAGTAGATCAAAGTCAGACAGTAACTTACATGTATATATACAGTGTGGATACTATTTACAAATTATTAATAATTGGACAATACATAATCGTTTACAATACGTTTTTTTAATAGATGTAGGTCAATATGGATCGTAGTAAACTTATTTTTGTACTAACATCACGTTATCGTATGTTAATTCCGTTAGCTAAGCAAATTTAAGGGAAACAACTCATTTGAGGAACTACTTTCAAGGGAAGTCACTCGTCCCACGACGATAAGTGCAATCGTGAACGCTCGGCCAATCCCGTCATTCTTCGGGATCTCGCCTCGTATGTATCACGGCGCTTCGGTATGTTCAAAATCTTAACATTCTGTTAACCGGAAGGCAACGGCACAGAAAATAGTGCACTGTTGCTAAGCTGTTGCTACATAAACATAATGGCCGCTTGGCACACATGTTGATGTATGATTTGCGTTGCATGTTTGTTATTTACAATACAGATGAAGGTTTTATCACAACTTTCACGTAAATAAACTATAGATGAAGCTATTGGCTAAATGATATTGCAAAATATTGAAGATAACTTTGATTTTGAATGCAAATTCGTTTTGGCGGGAATCTGACGCCCGTCACGCTAGTATGACGTAACCAATATGGAAACCTGCGTAATACATTCGATTCATGCTGCGAAGCAGTGTACGAGATGTTGCGAATGCGATAAGTGAGCGAGATGTTGCGATTGAGCACGCACCTGTTGGTCTCGATTTACCGGCTCGAGTATTTTATCGATTAGACATGTACTTATTATTGCGTCTTTTAGCCATATTTGAGGAAGAATTATTGCTTGACAATTTAAATATATTTACCACCGCTTTCGGTACCTATTTATGAACTCACTAGCTATATTATTTTGCCATAAACTGTTTTTCAACGCGCGAAGATTCGTTTCTTTGTTACATGTACTAGTCTCATTTATTTGACGTCTTTGGTAGTGCATAAAATACACGTCTACGAACGGCAAGAGGATTTTTGATAAGTGCCATCCTCCGTCTAACGTTAAGGTGCATCTATAAACGTCCGTATGTAAAAAAAAAAGCACCAAAGACGTCAAATAAACGAGACTACCATCGAACTACGATAAGGATTTGTTCAAAGACTTGTCCATAGATACTTGATCCACAATGCTGTCCACTCAGCCCTGATGGATCACCAATTATGGTGCATTCAATTCAAAAGTTTATAGTAAGAAATCCACAAGATGGGCACAATAGTGGACTAGGAAAAATATTTCAAACTTGGGGTTTGATTCGATTCACTGCAGTGCCTTTTAAATGTTAATCCTTTTTTAAAGACAAGCTAGACGTCTGTCGATTCTGGATTGACAGCAGCAACAGGTGTGCACACCAGATGCCGTGCGTTCAATCAAGGCCTGATAATACTGAATACTTTATAAAAATGATAGTAGCTCCTTTGCTTCAAATGCTCTGCATATAAAGAGAATTTCCAGTTGTTGTTTTTTGTTTGTATGATGGTTTACGTCATTTTCAACACGTACGGTTATTTATGACGTCGATTGTTTTGTGGTGGAGGCAGACCACCAACTTGTCCTGGGTGGAACCAGTACTGTACACCTCCCGCCATCAGTAAGAATCGACACTTCCTCACTTATAAGTCAAGTTCCCAGTAGGCTGCGAACCCGCAGCGGTGAGAGAGAGAATTTCTAGGACTGGTCAGCCCAGTTTTGGTATATTGTGACTGGATGGGGCTTCATGTAATTTTCTACGGTATGGAGTTCCAGTGTTACAGCACTATAAAGCTCACGACTAGAAGTAAGACACCGTCCTGATCAAATGGTTAAAAATCATCACACATAAGAGCGTTCATACCTTTATGATTGAGAAGGCCATTTAGTTAAGTATTAGGGTCAATGAAATTAATTTATTTGTATAACATTATCTATGTTATTTAGAGACGCACCAGAGAGCAGGGTCAAATCACGCGTACCATTTTACATTCAAATGTTTTTATGGTTCTTAACGGAGGATAAACTACACTTCTTTACGTAGAATAAGTCCCGTGAAGTGGCAAAGGAAGGGTATCTTTCGCAAGATATTTATAATAACCCGTAGAACTATCACTACATGATGAATACCATTTACTGTTTTAATTTCTATATAACATGTATCTTGAACGCAGTGCCTATGTACACATACATGTATAGATGCAGTCATCGATTTAAATTGTCAAAGTCATTAGCCCAAATTCTTATATACTCACTGAAGACTTGAATTTTTGTTTAGCCCGACTACATAAATTTCCGATGTTTCACTAGTCTAAATGACAGTTTACTAGCCCCGGGATTTGGGCTAGTGGGTTAATTTGAAGACTGTAGATGTAAGAAGTTTTAATGCATTCTGTCAACTCATTTACTGGGTCATACACATTTTTAGCACAATTCGACATTGCAATTATATATGGATCACAACTTTGAGAAAATGAGTTGCAGAATAAAGGAACTTGTGCAAGAGGCATGGTAGGCTATTGATACCAAATTATACAAATATCTTTTCTGTGCAAAGTTGACACAACTGATAAATGCAATGAATACATTTCGAAAACAAATACGTGTTTCAAACTTTTAATGCATTTCATCACAAGTTTTATTTGTTTCTGTTGTCCAAAGGTCAAGGTTCTTCCACCGACATATAAAATTCCCATAATCCTTGGCCATATATACATATATATACCTTGTAACAAGGTGGCACTAACAACCGGTTTATGACCCAGAATTGTTTACAATTTTGTCTGGTCATTTCTGACTAAAGAACCCATCAATGTATAAACAATAACAGCAGAAAATTGTGTTTAAAAAATCTTGTTATAAATAACGATTAATTAAAAATATAACTGTAATTTCCAGTATTATAATTACAAATTGATTTTATGTTTAGTCGCCCGGAGCCGGTAATAGGAACCTCCATATAACTATCGTGACCCAGTATACATAATCCGGGGCATTCAAATTTTTCCACATCCTCTTTTCCAACAACAAAAGTAAAATTGTCTTTTGCTTCGAATTTTTCTTAAGTTATTGATTGCAATTAGAAAAAGTTGCACCCTTTTATCTGTGCAGTTTCGACACGGCAAACCCCCGATTTTGTCTGCGCAAATATCGTGGCTTAAGTACGCCGAGAGCTTTTCACGTACTCCCACTCCGAGTAGTTTTATCGTCAAAACTCAGTGTTACTTTTAAGTACGCGATTTGTAAATTCCTCACTCGGCGTGGAAGAGTAAAGTGTGGGGTCCGCATGAGCTGTACTGTATGAAGTTTCATGCCATTCTGCGACGTGTCAAGTATCAGTTCAAAAATACATTTTCACACAGTTTGCCAGTGTCAAAAGTGGGATATCGTTGCCAAAAATAGGTTATATTGATACAAAATATATGTGCAAGTTTCATTCCAATACCATGTGTATCTGCTTATACATGTACATGATATATATATTCATATACAACACAATAAGTGGGGGCACAACTAAGTCATATTGAGTTGTTAAAGTTCATTGAATTGTGCAATGCAGTGTCTGAGAAACAAGCTTTTATAAAATGCAAGTGTGACAATATTGAACGACACAACAAAATGAAACCTATACGACCCCCATAAACAGACGTGTCAATATCACGGGGATCCTGGGCAACAGGTTGGATGATTCTATACTGACTGAAAATGCTATTACAACTCATTTTCACAATAATAAATATATACACTATATACTTAATTAAAATGAACTACAAACAAATAATCAACTGAACATAATTTTATTTGTATCCATTAATAATGTTAATATAAGCTACATGTGTTACTATATTATTTTTCTGAAACAGCATGTATCATAAAGGGACAAACGGCAATCTTGATTTTTAAACATGTACATGCAGTGGTATGTGTCGTCTACACTTTTGGAATATATATGAAAATAATGGTTTAAAATATTTTTTTGAGAACTACTAATCTAGTCCAGTATTTGAAACAATTATTAATTGAATTGAATTGGGTTTTAAGGCGCACCAACACGTTAAAACCTTTAAGGTTATGATGCCTAACAGGAATAAACATGCCAGGCTCATCCTCCATTTATATCAAGATAACATATGGAGAATGGGCCTAGAACCTTCTTAACTGTTGAGTTGCTGCAAATTATATAGTAGACACTCCATTTGCGATGGAGCCACATTTCCATACGCGGTGATACGAGTCCTACTCCGCTGCATGTGACACTGTGTTTGTGAGATTGCAGTGGATGTATTCTTAAAGAATACAAATATTTATATAGTCCAGTTGCCTCATATTAAATTAATATTCTTGATTTACTACTGAGCATGCTACAGCTATAACGTGGAGATTTTATTGCATAACAATATTTCTTGCAAATGGCAGGAGGTATACAGTACTGGTTCTAAATGGCAGGAGGTATACAGTACTGGTTCTAAATGGCAGGAAGGATTCAGTACTGGTTCTACCCAGGAATAATGGGGCGGGGTGCCAGTCTACGCGAAATTATTTTCAAGTCCACATGACATTCGGTTAAAAGTCAAGATAAAACGCCATAAAATGCTTGGTCAATTGAACACAGACAAGGCCATCCTTAAAAAAAGGTTGATTCACTTTGCTATTTTATGTACATTTTGTTTTTTAGGATCGCGCCGCAAAGCACATCAAAAACCATACTGAGTCCCACAAAATAAACCATCCAAAAAAAAGGCGTGCATTCAGTGTTATTTAGCAGCTTGCATTTACAAATAAACGTTTGTTCTCTTTTAATTTTACAGTAAAGTGTGAGGTTTGGTGATCCCTAGAACCGGTTTAAAGGGAGTACATCAGGCGTTTCAAGGGGGTCTAGGTGTCCGACTTAAAATTGACAAATATTAATATTTTCTATTCTACATGGCCAAAACATAATGAATGAGCCTAAAAATTATCCCTTATTTGCAAAGAAATTCATTCTGCACAGTAATACGTGCTATCCTTGGTGACGCACCAGGGTTAATTTCAGCATTTTACGTCCGATTCCGTCCTAGCTATATGGTGTTTTCAAAGTTTAGACATTAACAAAATGGTTCTAACATCATATTTTGATTGATATAAGTGTTTTATCATGAACTGGAACAATTTTATAATTTAAGATGTTTCTAGAAAAATCCTGATGTACCCCCTTTAAACCCCCAGTGGCCTACTTTGCCACTGACCGTTCCAAGGCGGTAGCCCTATTGTCAACCCTTTTGTGTTTGTGATGTCGTTTGCATTTTTTATTACTTTTGCCTTTTCGTTTGTCTGTTTGCGTGTTTGTTTTTGTGTTTTGTGGTTGACTGTCGTCCTTGGATGCTGCTTTTCCTGTCCGATATTTTTATACTTCTTCTTCTGATGGCATATAGACTAACTGACTTGTTATTAATGAACTAAAGGCAGAAACAGATTATACATGTGCAATAATTCATAGAAAAATAAGAATATGAAAAGGAAATCAAATGTTCAAACTTAATATTGAAAGTGATCTTTCTTCTTCAGTTCAATGCGACAAATTCGTGTGACCCCTCAAGTCAGTATGAAAGCTGAAATGCGATTGGTTCAAATTGCGTATTTAAATCGTCCAAAAAAGTGTGTAAATTCAAATTGACCAATTTTAATCAATTTTAATCAAGGGAGAACACTTATCAACAAATACGGCTTGAATTGAATGATGTTTAACGGCTCATCAACACAGTATAGGTTATTTAGAGCCGCCCCAGAGAGAGGGGAAGGATACATAGGAAGCTGGTAACCTACATTACAAGCAATAAAACGTTATTTATTTTATGTTTTTAGATTTATACATTACAAGAGTGCAAAAACAATTTCCTTTTAACTATTCCCATTTTGATTTGCAAATATAAAAGTTACATACATGTAGAAAAAGAAGCACCGCCCGTCTGTGCAGACACTCAACTTTCGAGGCCTTGTCTATTTATTGGGAAACTCAGTTGAAAGGCATACTACTACATAATTGCCGAACAGAATTATGGCACTTGTATCTGAGTCCTTAAATGAAAATGTGATGTCATTGAATTTTTTCAGGGGATTTTAGGATATAATGAAAACATTCAATTTAAAAGACTAAGTTGACAAACTTATTCATAATTTTTCATTGCAAAGATGTTGAGATTTTATCTTATTTTCAGTAGGTGATAAAATTTGTGTTACTCGGTTTTTATCCTTAGGTTCTATAGTAAAATAATAATATTTTACCAAGTAAAAAGATGATAATTTTCAAGATTTTGATTTTGAAAGATAAATATGTTGAATCAGTTTGCATGAATGTGCATGAAATATGCAGGGTTTTAAAAGAATCACATTGTAGATACCTTAATTTTAACAGTAAACGTGGTTGAACATCAAGGATAAAGACCGAGTTTATCACCTACCAGAATTAATTAGGTAGGTCTTATTTCTGGTCATTGATTGGTCAGTTTTATTGATGATGCTCTATTAAAATTATGAATAAACAAAACTTTTACCAATTGTGTGTACATGTAAGTTTAAAAGGGGCCATACTTTTGTTAAAATAAAAGCAAGAGGTCTAGATCCTGGCTCCATGATGTTGTCTAATGATGCCGAATACAGAGTACGTGTTTCAAAAAGTTATGTAAAATAGTTTTCGAGATAAAAGCTTACATAAAAAACTTTAACCAAATTTTCCAAGTATAAACTGATAAAAGGGGCCATAACATTGAAATAAAAGCATGAGTTATAGAACCTGTCTCTATGATGTCGTCTAACGACATCAACTACATGTAAAAAGTTTCAATCAATCATGTAAAGTAGTTTCGGAGATACAAGCTTACATACAAAACTTTAACCGACGCAGACGACGATCAAGTGATGACAATTATAGCTTTCTTTTTCGAAGAAAAAGTCAACAAACGACATCGTCACAGTCATCATGAACTTAGGGAGTGTTAAAAAGCACCAAGATTGCGGTATGTCCTTTTAACTTACATCATGTACATGTAAGATTTATAAAATACAACTAAATAAAACAGAAAAACATATCCGTAATTTTGTCTCCTAAATCATATTAAAAGGCCAAATCTCACTCCTAGATATCACAAAGGTGGTTTTAAAACGTGACTAAGCTTTCATTTATATTAAAACTGACCAAGTTTGGTTGAGATACTAATGGAAGTGCTAAAGTGATGCCGACAAAAACAATCTTATCATGATGCAAGCCCGAATTACCAATTTTCCTACAATTTATTTATAGAATTTATGAATTATACACAATTTTGGTTCAAAATAGTCAGTCACAAGTAAACAGCATGAATGTAACAGATGGAAGTTAATTGGTCGGTTTGTTTTTTGGAATTCTTTCACTCCGACGGAGGTGTGTTTTTCCTCTTGAATACTTTGAATCGACTTATTCGTAAACAAATATATTTGCCTCCAAAGTTACCATAGTTAATAAACTTGGTAATAACATGGTCCATAAAGTCCAATCCGTAAAATTGCCACGAGCCCGATTATTGTAAGAATGGTTTCGTTTCAGAATTAAGCATCCATTTTCATTGCTGCAGTAGAACTCAGGATCCTCTCCACTCTAATACTCTACATATAGAACAATGAATTTCAATCACTTTTTCTTTGTTATATTGCAGTTTTAACTAATCCATTATGGTTTCTATGTGAAGAATCTCCTTCCAATTCAGGCCTCAATTTACTGGGTGATTTGAGCAAAGTAGTCATCCTTTATCAACTGACTTTGCCTTCACCGCACTTCAAAGCGAATGTTCAAGTCGCCGTTATTTCCAGGGTTCCAGTTATTCATAATAATATCTGAATTATAAGTAGCTGGCATGTGAATGCATATATGAGCGTACATGCCGATTAAAGTTTAGACCATACATATTATATAATAACTCCCATATTTGTATCTGCCATTTCAGAACAGAGACTTTTTTGTTTGACTTTCTTGCTTATTTGGCTGGTCAACTTTGAACCGTATGTTTGAACACTTTGAATGCTATTAGGCTGCTTTTATGCTTGGTTCCTTTTTTAAATAAAAACTTTAACTCTGCTGAAGTGCTTACAGCCTCAGGCAGTGTTATTTTATTAAGTGTTTGATTCCTGGACCGGTTCCGCCTGCATGCTTCAGAAGTAAATCTGCGTTGAGGCTACCCTATGTCTTCTCTAATAACTTGACAAGTCCAGACAGAACAGCAATCACACAATAATGCCTTTGTCTCTGAAAGAGATGAAAGAAATATTTAATTTATACAATTATTCTTATTCTGCAATAGTGTGTGTGTGTGCCTGTACCTAACCCCCTAGTTTTTAGGCTTCCAATTTAATACATTAATTGAACTGGAGTTTAACAGCTTTGGTCATATGGCGACTTTTCCAGCTTTCATTGGTGGAGGAAGACCAAAGGTGCCCCTCCAGTTACGGGCAGCGGAGTAGAACCAATGATGTTCCGCAAGCCGGCTGGATATCTTCCTCACATAAAGATTCCTAGGCCCATGAGGGATCGAACACACAGCAGTGAGGGGCAAATGTTTTCAAGTCAAGAAACTACCCACTCGACCAAGGACGCTCAACTACTTACATGTCAGTCTTCGACTTGACCCACTAGCCAAAAGCCCGGGGCTAGTAAACTGTCATTCGGGCTACTAAATTTTAATTTAAGTAGTCGGGCTATAGAAAAATGTATGGGTTTTCATTGAGTATATAAAACTTCGGGCTAGTGACATAAATTAATTAAAAGACTGGACATGTACATGAAGCTGCAGCTCTAAAATGTTGACGAGTAACCGTATACCCCGTTTAAATGCTTCCAATCCCATATTTCCTAAAAAAAATGAACTCATCAGTGCTATATAATAGGAGTTACAGTTTACAGCCTAGCATCAATTTTAAAGGGGAACATTAAAAAATATAAATATTGAAATCTCGAAGTCTCAAAATCACATGGGCAAAAAAAAAGTCACACATTTTAATACCGGGTTAAGTCCAACCGTTTTACCGTTCCTATAAAAATTATTATTAAAATGTGTGACTTTTGTTTTCTACCTTGTGTCTTTAATTTAACAATATACATCAGGAATTTTGAGAAAGTCAGTTTTTGCAATTCATAATTAATATCCTTCAACATGCACATATTATTTTAAATGAATTACTTAGCAATAAAATTTAATACCCATTTTAATCTACTGCTGCATTTTCATTGATCGCCTTTATATATATAACAATCCCATAAAATACATGAACAATCCCAGTTAAATTACAGCGCATTGGTAAATCCCAGTTAAATTTTAGCGCATTAAATTAAGTGATGATTGTAGTTTCTGCTTGTGCTTTGGCTCAAATATTTGGAAACATGCACTTGGCAATGACAAAATTACTGAAATGAATGTAAAAGCATTTTGTAACATTGAATGAGAATAAAACGTGAAATTGACAAGTCATGGTATTTGCTATTGGTCAAAATGTAATGAATGAGCCTCAAACTGACTCCTTATTTACCACAATCTCATTAAAATCAGACTCTTTATCGCGCTACGATACTCTACATTACAAGGATCTAAGAACTCTCCATTGGAGGTCACGTCAGATTGACCTTACGATTAGCCAATCAGATTTCAGCCTACAAAATTGTTCAGTATAGAACGCTCTGGAGCAGTCTATGCTCGGTATTGAAAGAGACGATTCCGTAACTTAGCTTATAAACACCAAATAATTAACATGTCGCCAGTTGTCAATCATTTATCCATTTCATCCAATCAAACCAGAATGATACCTCCGACAAACAACAGCACGTATATAAAGCACGTGCAACTATGTTATATAAACTATTGTCAATATACTCCGACATCAACAAAGGGGCGGAGATACCTAAGTACTGGCGACATGTCAATTGCGTTGACAAACATAATACACCAACCATTATTGAATATTTACTGAAAAAAAGATTGTTGACGGAATTTAAGTGATATAAACATTTTTACCGATTCGTGGGATTGAACCCACACTAAAATAACACCGCGAGTCATCAGTCGGTGGAATATATATTTTCAAAACACACATGGCAGTTCCCATGATTTTCTTTGTATCTTGATATAAAACGTACCATTTTGTGCATTTCTTTGAATTTATCGCGCAATGGGGATTATCCACAGCAACACATGAAGACGTTATCTTTATTCGGATATACATGTAGATCTACATGCATGACAGTGGATTTTCGTTTGTTCAGTTCACTCCAACGTCATCTAAGGTGCATATGAAACACACGATTTCATTGGTTGAATTTAGTTGATCTTATCATGAATATTGATTAAATGAAAGGTCGATCTGACGTGACCTACGTGTATGGCCATAAGAGGGCGCCATATTACTTGATATTTACCCGGCTCAATAACGCAATTAAATATATTGATAATATTGTGTGCGTGAGTGGTCAGATCCTATAGTGGAGAGTATCAAAGCGTAATTAAATTAGGTCATGATTTTATTTACCATGAAATCCATTCTGCACAGTAACATGAAGCCATATACATCTAGCCTTATAATATACAACATGGTTTACTAAAACAATTTTAAACCCGATTTCATGAAAAAATCTAGGATGTAGTGAATTAAACTTTCTTTTTTTTTCAATTTTATTATTGTCTGT
Organism: Cyrtodaria siliqua; assembly: GCA_037043455.1. Lineage (NCBI taxonomy): Eukaryota > Metazoa > Mollusca > Bivalvia > Adapedonta > Hiatellidae > Cyrtodaria > Cyrtodaria siliqua. Next base: position 103,465 of record JAWPHD010002056.1, on the reverse strand, counting down.
AACATTTTTAAATTTGTTGATATTGTGTTATAATTTTGTTTTTAAATTAAATGTTATTCAATTTCAACTAATGGGGTGTGCAAATGACATTTCTGAAAAATTACTTGATTTATGACCATCAATCACCCTGTGAAGGGAAGTGATTACATAACATAATCTATACCAGAGATAAGCAAGCATTCAAGTGAATTCAAGCATTCAAGTGACAAGGATTTTATTGCACCACACCCCCTCCAGGCAAGATTTGATTACATAATCAGTTCTGACATGTAAGACACAGGCTCTGTGTACATTATGAACTACTAGTTTTAAGCAACAAATAGAACAGGTGACTGTATTTTATTTAATTACAAGGTGCCATTAGCAGGCATAATTTTTTGTTTAGTAAACAGTAAAAGAAAAAACAGTTTTTATTTACACACTTTTAGGTAGCATATCCAAAAATAAATACCAGAGAGCTCTAAGATAAGAATTTTAATATTATTTTTTTTATTACCATTTTTTATATTTATAATTTTTATAATTTTTTTTTACTCCAATCATTTTTTTCTGATCAATATGTTATTACCCTTCATTTGTTTACATATTGTTTTTTTGCTTTTGTTACTCAGAATTATTCTAAAGTTTATGGTTTCAACTAAATTGTCATTTGTGTTTGCGTATGTTTGTGTTTTCTTTTTTACTTTACAACACAAACAAACAATTGACTTAAAAAAAAAGTCTTTATTCATGGAAAGATAACTCGTAATTTTATTTACGTTGTGATCGATATTGATACATTTTCCATCCGAGAACGGCGTTACGCTTTTACCTGACGATATGTTTTCGTATTAACTGAACGGATATAAATACATGGACAAGATTGCAGTACCTTAATTATTAATTATACATTATTTCAACACGGTTAAACTGAGGTAAACATAAACCTCAAATCTTTCAATAATTTAAAATAGATTTATTCTGAATATGTTCAAATAGTAAATAAACATAATCTACACACCAGTGACAAGCAGTCTTCGAATTAACCCATTAGCCCCAAGCCCGGGGCTAGTAAACTGTCATTCGGGCTAGTGATTATTTTAAATTTATATAGTCTGGCTTAAGGAAAATGTACGGGTTTTCATGGAGTATATAGGAATTCGGGCTAGTGACATGAACATTTTAATTCAAAGACTAGACAAGTACGGAACAGTTTGACACTAGAACCATGAATTCTGAATACGGCGATTGGCAAAAGTTTAAACGCTATGTACTTATGTTTCGCTACGCACTGAAATAAATATTTTGTGTTTTTCTCACATTTGTTTACTATTTTAATACGCGCAGAACAAAAACTTTTGCGTTTTTGGCTCATATATATCTGTACATTACGCAGATACGCAGCTTATCCTAAGAGCTCTGAATACCATATTTCTAAAATACTCTAAAAGCACAACCTTTCTTTTGTGGTAAAAAAATAAATGTACCAGACTGGCGTTTTAGGTTGAAGAGAAATTTTTAGGCTTGAAGAGAAATTTCTCTTGTAACGTTTTAGCTTGAAGAGAAATTTCTCCTGTAGCGTTTGAACTTAAATAGAAATTTCTCTTGTACGACATACACTGAAGCGGAAATTCTCTTAAATAAATGGCCTAGTTTCTACTTAAACTGCAATATAGGCCATTTGACAGGGTAAAGGAGACAACCCGGATTTTCTCCTTTTATTTTGGAGTGTGTTCAGTGTATTTTGTTAACAATCTTTCAGTCATATCACCAGTGTGTTATAATTACATCATGCTGGGAAGACTTGTCCTTAGCATTACTCTTATAATGCTGAACGTCAAGACTCAAGTAAGGGAACCACCAGTACCAAATATATATGAAGTATGACTTGGGCGAGGATTGAACCCACAACCTCATGCATGCGAGGCCGACATTCTACCACTATGCCACCGTGGTGGTTTCCTAAGTAAGTGACCGTTAAACTTGTTCCACACACATTTGCTTTTTTTCAAGAAGTCAAGCTAAACCACATTTGTATGTCACTTTAGTTTAAAGAGACACATGGCAATCTTGATTGAAAAACTTGCAGTATAATCCCCATAATTTTTTCTACATAATTTGCATTGCATTAATATTAAAACTATAGAACAGTAAATTCAGTTCTAAATTGCACTTTTCATAGTGAAGTGTCATTTTATTGATTATAAAATAAAAAATTAAACCTGTAAGTCATCAAGTTTTAAAGGCACAGTTCAACAAAACCACTTTAATAAGTAAAACCCCCACCAAATAATGCATTTTTTGGGCTGATTTTATAGCTATATTCCCAATGCCAAAACATATATTTTTTTCCCCAATTTTGAGACAAAAGTTCCCAATTGAAAAAAAGGGTTAGTGTGACAAGTACTGAGAATAAAACATTTTTAAAATTCCCAATTGTAACGGTATGGGTTATCTCCCCTAAGTATAGGGAAAACACTGTTATGGCAAATTTACACAACAAAACCGTTCATAAAAACTCTATCCAGCTGTTTAGGTCATATATAACAATCATCAGTCAATATATATGTGCCAAATAAAAGTATATGATTTTCATGGGTTCTAAAAATAACCGCGATTGAATATGCATAAAACTTAGTTTGACGGTCCAGTTTTGGGTTTTTAGTTAAAGTTTACATAGTTTGTATTCTCAAAATTGTAAGTTATATATATATATATATATATACATATAATATTATATAAATCGCCATCAGTAGCTTTAGAAATGGCGTACATATTGTAATGTAAGATTTGACTGATGTTGACGGGATAGATACTTTAAACTAGAGCTACAAATTAATGACATCATTTATTTTGAACAAAGTTGAAACCGTAATGCATGATTTACAAATTGCAATACGGGTCTGGGGGCTATATTGTAACAATACTGCAGTGCTCCAGATAAGCTTTCATCACGCATGAAAAACCTGTATTTCGAATTTACATGTACTAATGCGTTTTCTTAAAATAAGTTTTGAAAAAAACATTAATGTAAAATGTTTACTCTTAGTTGTTTCCAAAAAACATAACATATTTCCTCGTCTGCTTATATATATTCATTAAAGCTGTCTGTCTTTTTTAAATGGCAAACAGCCGACTTCTTTTTTTTTCCTTGAAAGCATCGACTAGTAATTACTGGAGGTACTTGATTGTCATTCAATACCTAACATCAGTAAGTATTGAGTATGATTGGATGCATTCGATTTTTCTACTGAAGTGTCAAGTGAGTATGCGGGTATTTGGTTCTCGATACTTAAAGACGATATTTTAATGCGTTCTTGTACTCGTTTATTTTATTTTTAATGTTTTTGATAGTGATGTACCGATTAATCGATTGTAACCGATCATCAGTTTTAATACTTAGGCATTTGATTATGATGATCGATTATGAAAGTATATAAACGACCAACGGCTAGATGTAAAATTTCACTTTGATTAATTTTAAAAATTGAAATAAACCTATGCAGGAAACAACAGTTGGGAAATAAACATGTCAAAATATGAGCATGTACACAAATAAACACATTTATATTTGAATGAGAATTACTTCACTGATTAAAATAAAATTTCAATGGCAATATAAACTAGACAGGAATGAATACATTCAAAAATTTGTTTGAAGTTCAAGGCCTGAAAGACTGATTGACCTTAACGTTAAACTTTATGCTGACTAGCCAATTATAACCAATGATTGATCGGTTACATCCAACCAATTGTAACCAATGATCGATTGTAAATTTCAACCGATTGCACATCACTAGTGTTTGATGATTTGTTTGTTTGTATGATGTTTTACGTCATTTTCAACACATGTAAGGTTATATATGACAGTTGATTTTTTTGTGGTGAAGGCAGATCATCCACACTTTTTTGGGTAGAACTATGCACCACCCGCCATCCATAAGAGAGTTTTTGATGAAAAAATATTCGTTATTACGCAGATACGCGTCTTATCTGTACTAGGCTAGCCAGACTTTTGCCGAGATATTTTGTAACTTTAATTGAAGGCGCTAAAACCGCGTTTGCATACACATCAAAAGTAAGTTATAAGAGTATGCTATAAACAAACAGTGTCACACTTCGTGCACTTGCTGTTTTGATCAGCTATTATGGCCATAAGAGGGCGCAACATTACTTGATATTTACCAGGCTCAATAACGCAATTAAATATATTGATAATATTGTGTGCGTGAGGTGGGGACACAAACTAGTTGATTGACAGCGAGAGGCGGAACAGTGGGCGGCATCTATCGCACACAATTTGACAACGGTTTTCAATAAACACTGCGATAATTATTTATCTGTCCAAATTGATTGTCGCTAATTCTTTAACCGCACCAAGCGGGATATTGGCTTATAAACTGTCAAAGACGTTGTTTATTAGAAATCGGGATTTTCCAAGATTTTTTAGATAAAATCGGTCGAAACTATGTGTAACCGAGTACAGGTATATGGTAAAATATTGATTCCTAACCGTATGTCATCGATAGCTCAGTGCTTAGAGCCTGGTACGGTAAACCAGACCCTGGGTACGAGTCCCGGTTGAGGAACAATTTTTTCACCACCTGTTATATTTGGGGACTCGTCCGGGATCCAGGACCGTGACTGTCAGCATGAAATAGTATGAAAATAAGTCTGACAGCCGGTCTGGAGTTAACTCCATTAGGGACGAATTTCAATCTGGTGGGGGTGTATGTGACCGGGTACAAGTATATGGTGAAATATCGATTCCTTACCGTATGTCCTCGATAGCTCAGTGGTTAGAGCGCTGGTACGGTAAACCAGAGACCGTGGGTTCGAGTCCCGGTTGAGGTACGATTTTTTCACCACCTGTTATATATGGATTCGCCAGACCGCCGAAGTCTGGTGCATTTGCTATGTATTTCTAAAGATTTTCATTTGACAGTTCGGGTTTCGTTTTGCCTATGGTGATTTGGCGAATGGTTAACGCGAGCCTAGGTGGAGTACTGCCAATATGTGTACATAGGCAATGGAAAATAACTTATTTCAAAGATGATTTTTAGAACACACTGTTAACTGAATTAAAATTCCCTTTACATTTACATTTGACTTATTACAATCTGACTCACTTGTCCTAGATAATCGGAGATTCTACATGTTGAGCTCTGACAACAGACTGAATGAAAGTTGGTTGAGAGAGAGGGCAGGGTACATGGTCATGACATTTTATTCCTGTCAAGTTTATATTGTTTTTAAAAAGTGTTCACTTTGATGTAATTTTTTATATGTGAAAAGAGTCTAACTAATTGTGTCATTACGCATCGATAGTTAAAAAAAAACATCCTCACTTTTTGAAGGACGTTCCTAACGGATTATTCTAAATGTATACATGTTATAAAATACAACACTTACCATTCTTGGGTTTTACTATCATAAACACCGTCGCCACCGTTCAACTTCAACGCATCAAGTTCTAACGTCATGAACTTGATGAAGGATTGAATGCGCCGGGCAAAACTTCATCGGAAATCCTCAAAAGTACTATTCCTGGAAACTCCGTCTCAGCTTACTAACTAAGTAATGCATCATCCATTGCCCCAACGCTCTAGCAGACATTTTAACATATCCAATAATTGTTCTGGCCATGTTATTAAATCCATTTTATATGATTTTTGAATGAAAATCCCGAACAAAAGAATGGCCGCCATGTTGTTCTTCTTTCATTTATGTCGATTTATACGCGTGATGCGGTTATATGTATCATATAAGGGATACAATTATTTTGCTTAAAAACTATCATATACTATTTATACATGACCAGTGTTGTGTAATAACATCAATTTGTTAATAAATCGACACCTGTAAAGCATATTTCTTGTCAGGGAGCAAAAGAAAACAGTAATCACGATGGGACTATTTACGCGGAAGCCGCATCACAACATACCGGGCCATACCCGCGACATATGACTAAAACCACGGGTCAGATCGGGTAGGATAATTAATAGGTCGCAAACGTAATGAGAAGTTATTAAAGTTGCTATTCCGCCAGCAACAGCAGCATGTTACAGCATATGTATACATTTAAACGAAATATAAAAAGATCGGACAGGGAAAGTAGCATTCAAGGAGGACAGTCAACCACAAAACACAGAAACAAACATGGAAACAGGCTAACAAGAAGGCAAAAGTAATAATAAAAGTAAACGACATCACAAACACAAAAGAGTTGACAATAGGGCTACCGCCTTGGAACGGTCAGTGGCAAATGGGAACGTACCTCGTGTTTTGTCAAATTGCAAAGAAAATTCTCGGGATTTTGTTGGTCAATGGGACGTAGAATTGATCCCATGTCTACGTCTCGCGACGTGAACACAGGACAATTTCCCCGTAGGTACCCCATACCTACAATACACAAAAATAAAATGGCGACGATAACGTTGCCGATTCATTTTGGAAACCACCGATTGTTTCCTTTCTATTGCTTTTCTGCGCTTTCCATTGTGTGTAAAGGTCTGAAATAATCGTACGTATACTTATTATTTGAAATTTTACAGCTAATAAAACATTAACATAGTGATACAATATGTTTATTTTATGAAAAAATCCGCTAAATATAACAACGTTAGAGCAATGACGTCACGAAAATAAACAACGTCTAGTTAGAGGCAGGCTACGGGGAAATTGTCGCAATAAAAATGAGAACGTGTTTTTGGCTGTTGTTTTTCTGAAATAAATGGTAACAACTTTGAAGTTTGACAAATTCGTTATTAGGTTTCTTGACAGGGAACATGGGCTCACATTCCCTGTCCGAAAAGTATATACCCTCTCGCCTAACGGCTCGGGTGAATATTATTTCCAGGCAGGGAATGTGAGCCATGTCCACTGTCAAGAATCCTAATAACTAATAATATCATACGGGTGTTATATCTCCCAGCTAATTGTTAACCATTTTGTGTTTGTGATGTCTTATTTGGCCTTTTATTCATCTTTAAAGTTGTTCTTTGTTTCTGTGTATGTTTGTGGCTGACTGTCGTCCTTGAATGCTACTGTTCCTTTCGATGTATATATCTATATTTGCTGGCGCATGTAACGATGTTAAGGATTTCAATTACGTAGAATGTTTGAACACTACTCTTGAGTTGTCCAACATACTATATAGACTGTATTGCTGAGAATATAGTAAATATATATTTTAGCTAAATGCATATCCTAAACTTATTGAAGCACAGCTATAATTAGTAACTGTACACTATTCATTGTGTTGTATAAGTGGCATTTCTTAAACGTTAGCAAGAACATATGCTAAACTTGCAAAACATTCACACGACTACTGGAAGGAGAATATCGGTTTGTGTTCATGCATATATAGTAGTTGCCTTACCTTCTGGTATTATTAATACTACTGATATCCAAACGAGGAATTCACAATATCTTCCCTGAAAGTATAACATATTACATGTTATAATAGATTGATACGTTTATCATGACAAATAACTTTTTTTTAAATATTTAAGCATATAAACACTGTTCATAGTAAGAAGAAATATAAAAATAACGGACAGGGAAAGCAGCATTCAAGGACGACAGTCAACCACAAAACACAAAAACAAACACGCAAACGACATCACAAACACAAAAGGGTTGACAATAGGGCTACCGTCTTGGAACGGTCAGTGGCAACAAAGGCCACTAGGGGTTTAAACCGGTTCTAGGGTGCACCAAACCTCACACTTACCCTACTGTCAACCCATTAATACAGGACAGTGTAAATAAAGAAATCCCCGCCATGATCTAATCTCTAATAAATACTGAAAAAGTGATCCCTTGGAAGCAACAAACACAAACAAGAGAGGAAAGTAGCAGATTAATGTATACTTATATTACGCGTGCTTATGAAACCTTTCCTCAAATAATATAATACAATGTGCAATGTATATTTTCGAAACGTTCATAAGTGCATGTCGATTGTTGTTTCCAAAAACATGTATACACTATATAAATATTACATTCCTGTGAATATGAATATACTTAATTCAATATACCAAAAGATATATTCGAAAACACGTTAATATTGTGATGTTACTCCAGGATTGCATTTTATGTAATGTAACCGTGGCCTGACGACGCTAAATTGGTAGCTTGTTCTGTAATGTCAACCTGGCGTGACGAACTGATGGGTGGCATTCTCTGTAATGTCAACTGACATGACGCCACTGGAGAGTAACGTTTGTTTGTAATGTCAGCCTGGCATAACGACACTGAATGTTAGCATTTAAATTAATTCAATCCCCTTTTTATATTTAACACATAAATGATTGGTAATTGGTAAATAGGGGTTGAATTAAATGTTCTATGTTGTGCTTGTGTTATTATGCTTTGAAAAATGGTAAATATTTCAAAATTCCCTAAATATTGCTTAACTTATTTTACATAGTATATATATGTGTGTGTATGTAGATTGGGAATATATATGTATATAATTTATATATATCATTATTTCTCCTGGTTGTAAACTTATATGTCATGTTTGTAACCTTACGTAAGCATTAATCATTATGATAATAAGCATATTGACCATTTTACTTAGACGCCTTTTTTGGTAAATAATGCAAGCACATTGGTAATACGGACGGTCTATAAAGTGTTTTCATTTACTGGAACTGCGTGTCTTGTAGTTTGACTGTCAGTGAAGTGTTTTCATTTACTGGATTAAAACTTCACTCAACAACGGGTATCTATGCTCTCCTATACATGAAGAAAATAAAGAATACTACTTTGCAGAGTAATAGGCTGTTATATGCAAAATATATTATTAGTTAAGTTTTGTATTTTTGAAAACAATAAGCATTTATATAGCCGCAACACACGAAAACGTCCCTTCAGACAAAATTTTGACTTTTTATATTTTTTGATGTTTATGAAACACGGTGACTTTCTCTTTAAAAATATCTTTATCTTATGTTGATATCTTAATTAAAAATGATTTTATCTCAATTTGAAAATTAAAGATTGTATTATTAACTGTTAATTGTGACGTTGGTGTCGGCGTCTTGGACGACGTCGTTGATTAAATAACAACACAAAAATAAACAATTACCATTTTCTATAGCATCAACTATTTATATAAGAAAACATTTTCCCTATGATATAATAATTAGGTAAAACACAGAAGTGACAAGAAATTTGATTAATAATTGATTGATTACCGGTCGACGTCATAAATTGTTACTTTATGACGTTGTCGTCTAAACGTCCGAAGGGACGTTTTCGTGTGTTGCGGCTCAATTATATGTTTACTTTTGTTACACCTATTAACTGAGTTGTAAAAGCAATAATGCAATTGATATTTCTATAGTGACTAATAAGTCTCATTATGCTTGGTATTCATTTGTTTACTTAATATTACCTATATTATACTGTATTGGTTTGTATATGTAATATTTTAATAAAATAATAAAATATAATATATATATGATAGCTGACTGTACACCCAAAGAAGGATAAAAATATCGGACAGGGAAAGCAGCATTCAAGGACGACAGTCAACCAACTCGCTTATGTAAGCAAATGTTTTGATCAATTATTACTACCAAAATCATTAGCTCTCAACTGTTAAAATTATCTCATAGAAACCACAGCACCCACACGCAATATCACCGTAGACCCGCACTATACCACAAACAAAGAGCAAAATGATATACAATGAAAGGGACAACAAACAAGGACAATACACCACAAATAGCGGTGAATACAGGGTTACTGAATTGAAACGCGGTCAGTATACAATATGGTCTACCGGTAAGCCTAAATCAATTTGTTTGTGTACAAAACTTCGCTATATTCCTGTCTGTAACGCACAAATTGAAAAGACAGTGTAAATTAAAGTACATCCCATAAAATGAAATCTCTAACAATAAAATAAACTAGCAAACGATACCGGTATATGTTGTTAAAACATCTATATGAAACAATAATATTTACAAACAACACCTCAGAGTGTATCCACAATTATAAGCAGCAGGCAGTTGCAGCCAAAATGAAAACCAATATTGGGTACGACGAGAAAATTTAACGGACGAATGTTCATGCAGCATCCTCCCCTGTTAGGGCTTCAGAGGTTGCACGTTCGACGATTGTGTACGGTCATCGCAGCGATATAACTTTGAGAAAGATTTACGTAGTTTGTGATAAAGAAAACCTTTATATCGTGACAAGCACTACCTAAACTAATGAGCTTGGAGATATAAAAAATAAGTATAAAAGTCAAACAGGAAATACAGAACACAGTAAACCACACAATACGCAAAAAGACAAACATGAATGGCAATGTTGATAAGGAATAAAAGCATATGCCATCACAAACACAAAACAGGTTGAAAATAGGGCTACCGCCTTGGAACGGTCAGTGGCAAAAAAGGACGCTGGGTTTTAAACCAGGTTATAGCACCAAACTTCACACTTGCTCTACTGTCATCCCAATAAAACGGGACTGTGTAAATAAAAAAATCTCCGCCATGAACTATTCTCTAACCAACAAAGTAGCATTAATCGTCAAAATAAGTAAAACACAAAGATATTCTTGTATATAAAAATATATATAAACAATCAACTAGAAAGCCACAAAGAAGCCACAAAGAAGATCAGCACTGAATTGGCAGAAGCCAGAGCAACATTAATAGTCAAAATAAGTAAAACACCAAGATATTCGTGTATATAAAAATATATAAAAACAATAAACTAGAAAGCCACAAAAAAGATCAGCACTGACTTGGCAGAAGCCTGAGCAACACGAGAATAAACCATTGAGGGCACGCGTGACAAGATTGCAGACAAACATCAAACGTCAACGTCCTTTTGGGCCCGTCCTGTCCGGGCATCGCACAATTAAAGAGAAAGCATAGTGGCATACTGTAAATGGGTCCACCACCAATCATGCAATGCGTTGCAAAATGATAGGGTCATACCTTTTTTGATAAAACTTTTAACACGTTTAACAAAGATAGTACGTGATCTTCACCAAGGATCTTACGAAGTTTGTGAATCACGTCTCCATAGAAGTCAGGTTGTGATAGTCCTTGTCGCAATTATTTTTATATTTGGAAAGAAGATCAGGGTTACAATAATACCATTTTGCAAAGGTTTTACGAAGTTTATGGTAACGGTAGCCCTGAACGGTAGCTTTTTAGTTATACAAAGATTACGAATATTAAAGGCCTCAACTCGAATACAAGCTCTAGAAAAACGAATAATTTGAGACACATAGCCCCATAAGAAGTTGCTCAGGGAACATCCGCATCTAAACGGGGATAATTAACAATAGACAAAATTAAACTCATCTCTCTTGTCATAGATTTTGATAATTATTTCACTATTTTCAATAGATAGATGTAAATCGAGAAAAGTAGCGTAAGTTTCAGAAATATTAGCTTTGTTAAGCTAAAGTTCTTTAGGATATATATTATTAACCATAGTAGAAAAGAAAGGGTTGTCAATGTTCAATATGTCATCCAGATACCGAGAGGTGTCATTAAAGGCTTCAATAGCATCTGCCTGGGTGTTTGGTGGAAGACTCAACATGAAATCTCTTTCATAGCAATATAAAAAAAAATCTGCGACAAAGGGTGTACAGATCGTACCCATAGGGATACCAACCAGTTGTCTATAACCGGTCGTTTCATACCTGACGAAAATATTATCTAAAAGGAAGATGAGTGATTCACAAATGTCTTGGCAAATTCACATCGTGTAATTGTCTAAACTGCCGTTAGTAAAATATTACAGGCCAAAAATGTAGTATTTTCCCTAGCGAATGTTTTTTGAATCAGAGCAATAAGCATCTCTTCAATAAGGTGATGTGTTAAGGTTGTATATAGTGTAGAGTCGTCATAAGTGCTAACAGATGAAACTTGACGTTTATTGCAAATTTTGTCAAGAACGTCTCCTGAATTTTTAATAGAAAATTAATCCCAGAGTTTTTACAAGTTTTATCACAATATTGCTTAACCTGATCTTTAACAGCAGTAAGACAAGAAGTTAAAATTTATGTAATTTAGAAATCCAGTATATAGTTGTCAGTTTGTTCTGCTTTTCGTCTACCACAGCCTTGAAAGTAGTGCACCGAGTGTTATGTTTGGAAACAACATCATCCTCAGTAGAATGAACTGGAGTATACGAATAAGTGATACCGAGTTCCAGAGATAAAATATTGACGTAATGTAGGTGTCAAACAATAATTACATTAGTAGATGCTTAACACTAACTACCTTTGCCAAGAATAACGCAACAATCAATAACAGACAACGTATGTGATATCACACACATACAAGGGTTGGCAATACAGCTACCACCTTGAAACGGTCAAAGGCAGAAAAAGTATATATACAAATCGAACAGGAAAAGTAGCATTTAAGGACGACAGTCAACCACAAACACAAACAGAAACAAAGAACAACTGTAAACATGAATGAAAGGCAAGATAAGACATCACTCACACAAACTCAGGTAATTCGAGCTCAGTTAATTCATGGTTATGTTTTCGAAAATTGTTTTGCAGACATATTATCTGTTGTATTCATCGGAATAGTGTTGTTTTTTTGTTCTTGTTTTACAATTTGCAACTACTCCAACGTACATGCATATATTTAGGTGACAGATTTGGACATTTGCTCAGTATAAAATATGATATGGAAGTATATGCATGCGTACATATTTCAACTACTATATTAAATGTTTTACCCTACGTATGGTCTGTTACCTTCACGTTAATAAATCATCTAACGATATATAGGGTATGGGGACATACTATGTAAGGATATAAAGGGTACAGTAAGGTTACAGAGGGTATAGGAATATTTGTTAATGTTTGTTCATCATTGTTTAATTTTCTTTTCTTTAAATAATATAGTCCCACAGTTCGTTTTTATTAAATATAATATTTGTTACAACAAATAATTTGAAAGATGATTCGTGTATCTCTTTGTAAGTTACGTTACCATTGCTAATATATTAAATTAATGTTAAGCGCATGGTATTGACATCCGTCATGTCCGTGAGATTTAAATAAAAATAAACTAATAATAATAAAACAAAATTCTGATTGTATGAAAAAAGAAAACTACAGATTCCGCCATGGTTCCGAGCATTCACACAATTGATACTGTCACTTGACAGGCAATTTTTTTCAAGTTCCCAAAAACTATGATTTTTCACTTACGACATTATAATTCTAGATTATCGATGTTCTGCCAGTCATTTTGGTTAAGGTTACAAATCAACACCCCTAATGGCATTTAATAAGTAGTTGCAAAAAACGTATTTTTTAACTTTATTTATAGCTTTGGCGGCCATCTTGAATTTTATTCATCGCCATTTTTACTTTTACTTAAGATCAACTAGAATTCAAGAGCAACACTCCTGTGACGTTTCGTGAAAATGCATCAAGTACAGTGTTTTGCGGTGTATAGAATCATCGGTAGTAAAGAATCATTTTCCGTTTAAGATTTTATTTTAGATTATTTTAAAATAATTACAGGCTTGAAAATATATCATATAAGCCTACATTTATGCTGCATTGAAATGTTTTTGTGCATTTGTTCATGCAAACATGTATCATTAAGTGCAACATCTCTCAGAAAAAATGATTCTTTACTGCCCGAATGGCGTGTGTTTTTGACACGAAACATATCATACTATAATAAAATGAATTGAGATGTAAATAATTGTTGTTATAATAAATGGTAAGGACACAAATCAAAATGTAATCATCAAATAAGTTAACTTTTTTAAGTATGAAATGATGTAAATATTTTTTAACTTTATTTATAGCTTTGGCGGCCATCTTGAATTTTATTCATCGCCATTTTTACTTTTACTTAAGATCAACTAGAATTCAAGAGCAACACTCCTGTAACGTTTCGTGAAAATGCATCAAGTACAGTGTTTTGCAGTGTATAGAATCATCGGTAGTAAAGAATCATTTTCCGTTTAAGATGTTATTTTAAATTATTTTAAAATAATTCCAGGCTTGAAAATATATCATATAAGCCTACATTTATGCTGCATTGAAATGTTTTTGTGCATTTGTTCATGCAAACATGTATCATTAAGTGCAACATCTCTCAGAAAAAATGATTCTTTACTGCCCGAATGGCGTGTGTTTTTGACACGAAACATATCATACTATAATAAAATGAATTGAGATGTAAATAATTGTTGTTATAATAAATGGTAAGGACACAAATCAAAATGTAATCATCAAATAAGTTAACTTTTTTAAGTATGAAATGATGTAAATATTGGTGCTAGAAACACTATTAAAAAATGCACACGCATAGGACAATAATTTCAGACGTTTTGCTATCATACAACTAAAACCTGTAAATCTAAATCAGAAACTAAATAGACATTTCCTTTCATTTAAATTTAGACGTTTAACCAAAGTGATTATATACCATCCAAACAACTGTACTCGAGAAGTCGAATTTACACTCGGAAGGACGGACGACGGACCTTTGATAAACCGTGCATCTCAATGTTTTAAGCGATTTTTTTCCACATAATTATTTATCTGACATGCGTAGATCGTCGATGCCCAGATTATGGGAATGGTCATTTTGGTATTTAGGCTATTACATAACATTCCTTGATTTTTGGATATAAATGAGAAAAACGGTCCTATATAAATCACAGCACCGTAGATCCTCATTGCATCACAATTAAAGAGCAACGTAGCTATACAATGAAAAGAACAATATACAACACAAATACTGTGAAGACAGGCTTACCGACTTGGATCGGTTAGGCTTATATACAAATGTAATCGATCACAATCTGGACAACCTGAATCACTTCGAGCATTGTTTGTATCGCAAGCCTGCATATCTGGAAATCCTCCGCCTTATACTCTTGGGTTTGCCAAAGCAGAGTAGGTGGTGCGATTCCCGGGCGTGGCGAATGATATATGATATTTATAATATACTATTGAACCTGCCATAACTAATATTGAATAGTAATGAAAAAGTTAGTGCAGACAAAAACAATCACTTCCTCGCTTAGATTTTCTGCAGACATAAAGCTTAGCTTTTTCTTTCAGTTTTCTGTCGATAAAAGGCGCCGCGCGGACATAAGTCATAGTTTCTTCAGAGTCACTGCATACAAAATCACTGTGCAGACAAATAGCGTCCCTGTTTGAGAAATAATGTGGTCAAAAAGCGCTGCGTGGCCAAAATGCGTCACTTTTTCAGTTTTTGTGCGGACAAAAAGCGCTGCGCGGACAAAAAACATCCCTTTTTCAGATTGTGTGCGGACAAAAAGCACTTCGCGGACAAAAAGCGTATATTTTCTTCTGCAGACAAAAGGCGCTGTGCGGATAAGAAGCGTCACTTTTTCAAATTTTGGACAAAAAGCGCTGCAGACAAAAAAGCCGCGCGAACAAAAACCATTATCAGAACACTCGTTGGCTGCTATGACACGTTATTTGTTTTCAATTTGACAATGCAATCATGTAGCATAACATAAAATAGCCATAATTGTATATCACACACAGCATAGTCGAGGTTCACCCGTTTTCGGCAAACATGTACTCTAATTATTTTGAATGCGATTTTAACGGCATAATATAAATATGTACTTAATTGTTCCAAACTATGTTTAGATTTATTTGACATAAGAGAATCCAATTTATTAATTGTTGCCAATCTGCAGAATTTTATTTCAAAATTAGAGTAATACACGGTACTACACATTGTCACATATTTTTCAGAAACGAGAGTCATTGACACTACAGAGGTAGAGACAAGGAAAACACACACACACAACAGAGGGTTTCATTATTTAATAAATCAAACGATTTATTTCAAAAATTGGGGAGAGCTATTTCAATTATATGTGTTCAAACCATGTTCATGTTTCACTGACTCTATGTCTTACCCAACATTGACGATAAATCCGCTATACACTGTTTTCTGATATTAAATTCTAATATCGTGTCATTATCACATGATCGAATTATCATCTCTACGTACACACACATCTACATTTCATGAACAAATACAAATATGCACCGAAATGTGCGATCGAAGAAAACACACAGAACTCCCACACTTCACGCGTGAAACAATAAACAATAATTAGCAATATCTATGCAACATGAAGACATATAATTGAAATAGCATTCCCCGATTTTTTAAAATCGTTGGATTTATGAAATAATGAAAAACAACTACCTCGGAAGTGACACTTGTTTCCATATATCTCCAAAAAAGAGCTAGAGTCAATGTTTAGGACCCGTGTAATACACATGGTATTATATACCCTAATAAAATATGTCTTTAGCCAAATTAATGCGTTGTTGAATTTCCGATTTACCTAAAGAATTCCTTGAAAAGTTCTAGAACCTTAACACTTATTTGAACACATTCGCTAGGCAAATACTACATTTTTAGCTTGTACTAATATTAAAGTGTTTTTACAAACGTCAGTTTAGACAATTACACTCTGTGGACTTGCCATGAAGTTTGTGAATCACTTATCGTTCTATTAGATATTATTTTCGGCAGGTATGGAACGACCGTTTATAGACACCAGATACCCAAGTAGATGTTATTGAAGCCTTTAATGACACCTCTCGGTATCTGGATGACATATTGAACATTGACAACCCTTTCTTTTCTTCTATGGTTAATAATATATATCCTAAAGGACGTCAAGGTAAGAAAGCTAATATGTAACGTTTCTTTTCTCGATTTACATCTCTTTATTTAAAATGGAGAAATAATTAGCAAAACCTATGATAAGGGAGATGATGTTAATTTTGATATTGTTAATTATCCCCAACTAGATGCGGATGTTCCCCGAGCAACGTTTTATGTTTCTCAACTTATTCGTTTTTCTAGAGCTTGTACTCGAGTTGAGGACTTAAATATTCGCAATCTTTGTATAACTAAAAAGCTACTCCATCAGGGCTACCGTTACCATAAACTTCGTAAAACCTTCGAAAAAATGTAATGTATGAACTCTTCTACGACAAGGACTATCACAACATGACTTCTATGGTGACGTGATTAACAGACTTCGTAAGATCATTGGTCATGATCACTTTTATACTACATTTGCCAAAATTGTTAAACTTGGGCGTGAGAGGTGTTGCTTCTTTCATTACATCTCATGAACAGACTCAATAAAACAAAGTCTGCTGCTTTATTCTCTTAATTGTGTTTGTTGCACCCGGGGGATCACCTTTATCAGTATTTATTGTTAAAAGAGGAGCTATCATTTTGCAACGCACTGCATTCTTGGTGGTGGACTCATTTACAGTTCGCAACTATGCTTTTCTCTTCAATTGTGCGATGACCGGACTGGCTGCGGACTCTATGATGACGTCTACCTAAAACCCAAAAGGACGGTGACGTTTGATTTTTGTCTGAAATCTTGTCGTGTCTTGCCTCTATGGTTTATTCCCTTGTTGCTCTGGCTTCTGCCAAGTCAGTTAGAACCATTTGTGGCTTTCTAGGCTATTTTACTGTCATCCCAATAAAACGGGACAGTGTAAATAAAGAAATCCGCGCCATGAACTATTCTCTAACCAACAAGGCAACATTAATAGGCAATATATCAAGTAAAACAAAAAGATACTCGTGTAAATATAAATACAAAAAAACAACAATAGCCTAGAAAGCCACAAAAAATGTATCCAATGACTAAGCAGAAGCCATAGTAACAAGAGAACAAACCATTGAGGGCACGACACGACACTATTTCAGACAAACATTAAACGTCACCGTCCTTGTGAGCTTTAGACAGACTCATCATAGGGTCCACAGTATGTCCGGTCATCGCACAATTAAAGAGGAAAGCATAGTGGCGAGCTGTAAATGGGTCCACCAGCAAGCATCATACAGTGTGTTGCAAAATGATAGGGTCATTACCTCTTTTCATAAACATTTTAACAAGTTTAAAACAGATAATATAAAAGTGATCAGGTTATCGAAAATCTTTCTCGTTTCAATCAAAAGGGAGGTAATTTAACGAAATTTGAAATGTTTCTGTATGATAATAACAATCCTTTATGAACATATTTCAGCGATATTTGAACAACTGCAGAATGGACAATTCTTGTTAATGCAAACATTTAATGTATGCAAAGCAATACGTTCGTATAATGAAACAAGTTATTTTAATATATGTGAGGTAAAGGGTATATTATACGTTCAAACGATTATATGAAAGTTCATATGTTTAATCTATGGACCTAAAAGTCGAGTTATACTGTTTGTATTCAGTATAGCATTATTTACTATTACCAGCATCCAGACAAAAAGGTTATCTGTTGATATATTGCATGGCAGTAATGTAATCTTCTATATGTTTTTCAGCGCAATATTTTAGTTTTCCTTATTACAAAATGGCCATACAATTGTTCGCCTACGTTTAAACATGAACTTCAGCTGTTTTCTTTGTTGATATATTCACATTGTATGTATAGATTAATTGTCAATTACTCTGTTGCACGTGCTTCTTCCAAGTCATTGAGTACTTGATTTGTGACTTTCTAAGCTTGTTTATTTTATGCATGAACGAATATATGTCATATAACATTGACTTTTAATGCTGCCCAGTTTATTAGAGGTAAAGGTATTGCGGGAATTTTTATTTACATTGTCCCGTTTTATTGGGATGACAATAGGGTAAGTGTGAGGTTTGGTGCATCCTAGACACTTGTTTGAACTCCCCAGTGGCCCTTTGTTTGCCACTGACCGTTAAAAGGCTGTAGCCTTATGTTCAACCTCGTTATGGTATAAACCTTGCCTATTTATCACACATTGGGTAATTTAAGTGTTTGCAGGAGCACATCATTCACGACTAACCAATAAACATATCGGAAGAAAGAATATATACGTTGGGAATAGTTTATTTTATTTTGTCTATTTATCCTAATTTTTAATCCTATATCTACATGAAATGCGTATAATGAGGGCATGTGGATTTTGAATCACGTTCATGTATATATTGAGCTAGGATGTACATAGCTCAGGAACTATGACGCGGCGCATGAACTGACATCTAACATCTGACATACGAGTAGAACAGAAATGTAAGCCATCCCTAAGATAATATGCATATTACGGAGAACATGCATCCGTAAATAAGGTTTGTTCACACCATTCCATATCCAGCGGCGTACGGTCCCGGTTTCTAACAAAATGCTTTGCCCTAAACGAGAAAACAATGGGCGAAATAAAAAAATGGAATTTAGTTGGGAGCAGAGGTTATGAAGCCTGTGTATCACAGGTAACAGTTAAATACTAAATTAAAAAGCCTAATGGTGATGAAAAACTACTCAGAACATTTAAACACTGGAGTAGTTGAACCGCCAATTCAAAATTGCAGTAAGAAAACAAAGGTATTTGAGAATGTACCACCGACATCTGTAAATATCGGGCTCAGTGATCTCAAAAGATCGGAAATAATAAAAGTTCTGATCACGGGGATACGTTTTACTGCCGTCATACTAAACATGCAAAACTACTGTGATACATAAAATAGTATGAAAGGTGAAATTTGGAAATCGTCGAATACGATACATACAAAATATATTGCTGTCTCGGTTTGATTGATACTGTTCATGAACGGTAGTTTTGTTATGGCCTGCATTGCCCATGACAGTATACTAAAACATATTACAATTCGGGTTTACTGTCGTCCTTGAATGTTATTTTTCCTGTTCGATTTTATATGTACTTTTACTATTAACAAAACAATGTTAATGTTACGGGAAGCAATTACGTCATAATATTTCTTATCTGTATTGTCCTTGTGAAAGTTGTAAACGAAAGCTCCAATTAACGAATAAGAATAACTTCAAGCTTAGCACATTGTCTATAAGACACAGGCCATGTGTAGTCTTGAGAAACAGAATAATTAGTTATATAGTTATGTAGTTAAATATTTATGTAGTTATACAGTTATAGTCATGTAGTTATGTAGTTATATTGTTCTGTAGTTATATATAGTGATGTAGTTTAGTTATGTAGTTATATAGTTATGTAGTTATATAGTTATATAGTTATGCAGTTATACAATTATTTAGTTATATAGTTATGTAGTTATATAGTTATATAGTTATGCAGTTATACAATTATGTAGTTATATAGTTATGCAGTTATACAATTATGTAGTTATATAGTTTTATAGTTATACAGTTTTATAATCATGTTGTTATGTAGTTATATAGTTATATAGTTATGTAGTTATAAAGTTATGTAGTTATATATGTATGTAGTTATATAGTTATGTAGATATATAGTAATATATTTATATAGTTAAGTAGTTATATAGTTATGTAGTTATATATGTATGTAGTTATATAGTTATGTAGATATTTAGTAATATATTTATATAGTTAAGTAGTTATATAGTTATGTAGTTATATATGTATGTAGTTATATAGTTATGTAGTTATATATGTATGTAGTTATATAGTTATGTAGTTATATATTTATATAGTTATATAGTTATATATAGTTATACAGTTATGTAATTATGTAGTTAAATAGTTATGTAGTTATATAGTTATATAGTCATGTAGTTATATAATTATGAAGTTATGTAGTTATATAGTTATGTAGTTATATAGTTATGTAGTTATATAGTTATGTAGTTATATTGCCATGTAGTTATATAGTTAAGTTATACATTTATTAGTTATTTAGTTATATATTTATGTAGTTATGTACTTATGTAGTTATTTAGATATATATTTATGTAGTTACGTAGTTATATAGTTATGTAGTTATATAGTTATATAGTTAGATAGTTATGTAGTTATATATATATAGTTATGTAGTTGTATAGTTATGTAGTTATATAGTCATATAGTTATGTAGTTATAAAGTTATGTAGTTATATAGTTATGTAATTATGTTGTTATGTATTTATATAGTGATATAGTTATGTAGTTATATATACTGACGAGATAAATAAATGCCTCATCGGGAATTTCCGCTATATATTGTATGTATACTATGCTGCTATTAATCGAATGGTACAAGGCTACGTAAGTCCTTTCGTTTCGGAAAAAATACTAAAACAACACAAAACACAGCAAATAGTATTTCTTCAAAGTTTGATTATTGGCAGAGTATCTTTTTGGCTCAAGCATGTGAGCAAACTTAGGATGCAAATTTCTGCAAACTCTTTACGTTAAATACAGTACTAAGATAGACAATTTTTCAAAGAGGAACTTCAATATTTATGAATTTCTTGTTATAAAGTGTACTGTGATTAAAACGACTACAACATCACAGTTGTGTCCTTTAGTAGTATAGAGAGGGGCGGTATGGGCACAGTTTTCCTAGCAGGAAATGAGAAAATATAGTGAAATATGCTAGGGGGGACTCAGGTAAAACTATCATTTATACCACTAAGATCTAAATGATACCCACGTCCGAGTCCTCCCCGCCACATTTCACTAGTTTTCTCACACATCCCACTCAAAAAACTTTACCCATACCGCCCCTCTCTATACTACTTGCTATTTTAATAACATAACATTTGCAACTCATTAGGAGAGCGTAATAATTGTATTTTATGTCTGCTTTTGTCGAATCTACTTTCGACGAAGTTTTTCAATAACATTTGCAACTCATTAAGCAAAGTCAGATGGAACCGGGCAGTAGTCTTCATCATCGCTCTGCATATCATCTTTTACCATGGAGTATTTTACTTGTATGCTAACGTATCTTGTCCATTATCTAATATATACCGTTTATCATCATAAGCTGATAAACTTTTTTTATTTATTGCATAGCTGCTTAAGTTATGCTTTTGTGATCTAATGACTTTCATCTCATGGTGAGCTTCTGTTGCCGTAAACAAAATCTTTTTGTAATCATCATGTGCTATCTGTTTTTTAACAACACACTTTTTAACACCCTTACATTTTTTTGCGCTAACCTCATTGTCTAACATATATGAATATAACTTACTACGCAGCCCAACAAATTCAACAATTGGTATTCCACAAGTTTCATCTTTCATCTTACCAATAACTTTCTTGTTATCGTTAAAGTGATACTTACTTTTTGGATCATAATCACAATTATCAAACAGTTCCTTATCCTTGTAAAAGTCTGCATACACATCTTTTGTTTTTATTTCATAACACAAGGAATCGGTATCAGTAAATAATAACTTAGCTTTTTTATCATAATTGTTTTTGATATAGTTGTAATGGAAATCATACATCAAATATTTTGACAAGTCTAAAATACACATACCAACATAAACAGGACGATTCAAAACTAGTCTTTCTTTTATTCTGTTTATCGCAAATAAATTTTCATTAAACATTTTACAAGAAATAAATGAAGGTCTTGCCGCATATTTTAAAAGAACCTCCTCGTCGTGAGTCAATTTAACATTAATTATTTTTCTCAAGTTTTCCATAGTTTTACCAAAAACTGAATTGTTCATCAGTTTGAAGAAATCCTTTTCAAAAGCATTTTTACCAGCTGTCCTCTTGGCAGTATTAAAATCTATGTATGTCTTTAACCACTCTGATTCGTCGAACTGTAGTATTCGGTGTATTTTTGTTACAACTAATCCAAGCTTTTTATACAATTCTAAGTTTCTAAAATGCACGACATACTTTTCTTTATTTTTCAACGTCGTAACAAGTTTATTAACATTACAATGTCCTAAATTAAACTTTTGTTTTAAATTTTTACAATAGTCTGACAACCACTCATCTTTGATATTTAAACTTTCTGGGGCAAGAGGATAATCATTATGTAACTCATAAAGTTCTTCAGGATACTCGATATCGCACTCAACAATGTAATTTGATTTTCCTTTTTGAAACTTATCAACCCACTTGAAGTTGCCAGTAGGTAGCGGTTGGCACATAGCCCATCCGTACAAGTTATTAGCATCTAAATATATTATGTACTTGCTTTCTTTTTTCTTGTCATAGTCTTTCATATATTTGTTATTAGCTTTTGAATATCTATTTGCAATGTAACTCGTACCACCTCTTAATCCTTTTTCCACAAACAAATATTGATCAATGTCAGTTATTAAGTCGAGTTGGATACCAGTCATTTTGAGACATGCATCCCAGGCTAAACCAGGACTACTAAAGTAATGGCAAGGATCTAATTTGTAATACTCGATACACATTTTTCTAAAGTTTTCAAAAACATCTGCAAGTAAAAGCACATCAGTCTTGAGATACAGATCATGATATTCTCCCATATTTTTAATCTTAAATGTTTTCCATATTTTTTTTAGCGTGTTCATAATCCGCATCTGAAATGTGCTCATCATTTAACTGAGAATAAAAGCTATCTTTGTCAGGTAACTTAGTATCCCCGAAACGTTCAAAACTGTTCATGTAATCATAAGGATAAACACCTTTTCGTTTCAGTAAGTCTAGCTTTTTATCGCTATATTCTTGAGATATGTATTGAAACGACGGAACGTTTTTTACTAGATTATCTAATGATTGAGACATAAACTGGAAACTATCAATAAACACTAAACTTTTTCCTAACATGAAAGCCATATACTTTTCCATGTTATTCGGTATAACATTTATGTTTTGTTTAAACTTTCCAATGTGTTGCATTATAAAGTGAGAGTCATATCCTCTCAAGTTATGAAACACAACAGGTATTTTTCTAGTCAACCTAAAATTAATATTACATATGTCATGAGCGCTTCCTCTGTACTTTCCAGTTATATGACAATGATCTCTAACTTTTCTAACGGAGTTTTCATATGCTACTGTACGACCTGGGTCATCTTTTTTAAGAGTTATTGAAAAACCATTACCACAAATATGGCATGATTTAGATTTTTGGAATCTAGCTTCTTCTTCCTGCGACATTACTAGATCATTTTTAAAGTTTGCATTCATGGTTTTCTTGCACCACTTTTCTTCTTCTATCATTTTTTCTAAAAACTTGTAAACAGCATTTGGCCCTCTATATGTTACAACTGGTTTTGAATATTGATCATCATAGCAACAAACAACTTTATACCCATAGCTGCAATCAGTATGCTTTTGATATGCTTCTGTATGTGATTTTTTAGGATTGTTTGATACTGAAGAAATACTTTTAGTTACGGCTTCAACTCAGCATATATAACAAACGGAACCATAAGTTGCCTGTCGTAGTTTTTAAACTTAACTTTTTCATCTTTGTTTGGCATTTTTATTGCTTGTTTTCCGTTAAGTGAAAGGCAATCAGGCTTATGAGCTTTTAACGTCCTTTCGAATTTAAAGCACTGCAAGCATGTTTTACAAAACCATTTTTTTCCCTCATGTAGTGTTTGATTAAACATTAACCTGTTAAAATCTTTTATCCACACATAATGATTCTTTTCTTCTTCTGTGATTAAAAGTAGATCAACATATTCTTTTGCTTTATGTTTTGACACATACAAAGGATATACTTGACTATCCTCATATCCAAATATGTTAAAACAAATATTGTTTTGTTTTTCTATTTTTGGGATTTGTTTGATAGTAACAGGAAATGTAATTCCTTT
Organism: Cyrtodaria siliqua; assembly: GCA_037043455.1. NCBI lineage: Eukaryota > Metazoa > Mollusca > Bivalvia > Adapedonta > Hiatellidae > Cyrtodaria > Cyrtodaria siliqua. The sequence continues at coordinate 78,937 of JAWPHD010002056.1, read as the reverse complement.
GTAATCAAGATCACCAATATGCTTTTTGTACTTTGTTATTCTTTGAGGATTTTTTTTAACAGGAAATGTGCAAGCCAAATGGCACCATCTGAAGCATTCGTTATCTTTATTTTTTATATTTATTAAACCTTTTCTAGCATGTGAAAGTTCTTTTGGTAACTCTAAATAAGAGCTACCCCGCAAAGGCTTATACTTTATTCGATTTATATAGTGTGCGTCTAGTGTCTCAATTATCCAACCACTTCCCATCTGAATCCAATTTCCAACTCTATTTATAATTTCCTATAATGTCCAGCGCCTCGATAATATTATTTTCGGTTAATATTGTTGCCGCTTTAGAATTAAAGTAAGCTGTTTTGTATGATTGCAGGGCCTGTTTCTTTGTCCCCCATCTTTTTTTTTTTTAAAAGTATGTTTCACATCAACACTTAATTTAAAGCCGCCCATTTTTCTTAGTTCTGTTTTAAGAAATTTTATAACGCTTGGTTGTGTTTTCTGCAGTTGGGTGAGCGGGTCATTACTGACAACATTTACTTTAAAACCTTGCTATACTGTTTTGGGGATGTTTCAATTTCTCGGATACTCATTATATAATATTACATGAGATTATTTCTTTAAGCCCCTATTAATTAATTAATTAATTTAAAGTAAAATATTTATTTCCCGGTTAGATTATATTTTTATTTATCCGTACCTCACCGGCTAGCCGGCGAGCTAGGATGCTTTACCAGCTGGCCGGCAAATCATCCGTACATAATAATTTTAATTCCTTTGTCTAACAAAATGCTGTAGTAAGCAATAAAAGAATCTTTGTATAAAGTTGGATGGTGACTGGTTGCCTCTGAAATTTGTTTTTTGCACAAAGAACGTAGTTTGTTTATATCACCTTTTTTTATTTTCCACGATAGTTTTAGTTGTTTTGCTATTGTTATGATTCTTTCTGTCAAATCTTGAAAGTTTGAAAAAATTAAAAGCTCTGCATCTAATTTACTCGCATCTTCAAAATCAACCCTTTGAGCATATATCATTTGATCTTCCTTAAATTTTTTGATTTCAATTTCTACTTGTTCCATTTATATAATTACATAAGATAATATTTCTTTAAGCCTATATTTAAATATATAATGCTATATTATAATATAATGAATTGCAAATATTGTGAAAGAGTTTTAGATATTATTGATCCTCCTGGGGTGTGTACAGATTGTATCTTATTTTACATGACTAATAAAAAGAAGCTTTGCAAGTATTGTACCAGGACCAAACTGTGTTACAAGTGTACTTATGCATGTATAAATTGTAATGATACTTGTGAAGTTTTTGATAATGAGCGTGTTTGTCTTAATTGTGGCACTCACAATGGTTATAATCACAGGTTACAACTACAGCCAAAAGAAAACTATTTACCACAGGAAGTACCATTTAGATAAATACTTGGTAGCATTTGATTTGTCTTCTAAAAATAGGCAAAGATTTGAAAATTTGTTTAACAAAATTGTAAAGATTTTAGATAAAATAGAAGGCCGAAAAAGATCAATTAAATTTGAATACATTTTTCAGAAAATATTTAAAATATTAAAAATAGACAAAGAAACAAAACTGATTAAAACAAAATCAACCAGAGAAAAGTACGATAGGATATGGAAACAAGTCAGAAAATAATTACGACTGAATGCCATGACCGTTTAACTTGAACCTTTTCATATACATTTCCAGAGGTTCTGTAAAGTTATCATTTTTTTGAATCTCTAATATTTTATTGAAGGTAAGCCTAATTACCTCTTCATCATTTTCTAGTCCTGTTGTTGTTTGGACACATGATAGAAGTTATTTAAAACTCCTATGATGTGTTTTTAACAAAGTCTTTTTTTCTGCTATTCTTGTTTTACTCACTAAGACAGCAACTACTGGAGGAACTGCACCAACTGCGGCTACAAAAAACAGGAATTGCTGGAACCAATGCCAATACGGCAGTACAACCAATTATCCCACTGGCAATATGTAATGTTGTGTTTATAATACCGCACAATTTATAACTGCGTCTGTATGCAGCTACAAGTCGCGTCAAGTGATCAATTAATTCTTCTTTGGTTTTCATGTAAAATTAAAGTTAGACAATAATTTAATTAAAATATTTAGAAAATAGTTGCTCGTGTTCCTTGGGTGATATTTTACCTATTTTTAATAATTCATCGATTATGCTAATACCTTTATTTATTATCTGTGGACTATTATTTCCTGATTCGATACTTCCACATACTAACTCTAGATCATCTGTCAAATCTTTGGGACTATTATAATATTCAACATCAACACAACCTCCTAAAATCTTTTTGAACTTTGAAGAACCTTTATGAATTGGTAAACCAGACAATTCTGTTAGTTTCTTAAAAACATTCTGAGACAGCTTTGAATAAGTTTTTCCATTGTTGTAACGCTTTGTTATCAAGTCTATGAAATCATCGTCTACTTTCAAATTTAGCACAACTGCTTCTCCTTGTTTGGCAATAAGTTTGTGATGACCAACAAGATTAGGTAAATCATTTTGTAACATTCCATAGCGACCATCTTTGTCGACCTTGTAGGAATTTATTTTTTGTTGTAATCCCGTGCCTGAAAATACTTCGCTATGCGCAAGTATTGCTTCAATTCTTTTTCTATAATATTTTAAAGCATTTGACTCGTTTGCCAAATTGCTTTGAACTCGTTTGTATTGATCTCTCGCGGTTCCATCCTGTTCTTTTTTTAAATGTCTAGTGACTGTAGCCCTATCGCGACCATTTTGTTGGATAATATTACTAAGTTGTTCGAGCAGGTCTGCACGTTCTTGGTCATTATCTTTAACTACACTCGATGGTAAGGGCAAGTCATGTAAATCTAACACTTTTTTATCGATTCCAAAATCTAGATCAGCAGTAGTTGGTTCTTCATCGAATAACTGGGGTAATCCCTGGTACGTTTTTTGTTTTTGTACTTCCTCACCTATTGCTGCTGGAAGAGCGGCTAATTTCTGATTTATTTTCTGATTTAACTGCTCAGTTAGCTGTTCTGACTGACTTTTTATTTCGCCGGTTACAGGTTTAAATATTTCTTTGTACAAATCACGACTAGCTCCTTTTTCTAGTCTTTTTTGAGTAACTTTATTTTCGTATTCTTTAACAAGCTCACTCGCTTTTTGCTTTTTATCTGCTAATTCTTTCCATTTTAACAAAGACATGTATAATATAAGGTTAGATTAAAATAAGATAAATAAAGATAAGTTGACATGAGTTAAACCAAGTTAAGATAACTTAAATCGAGTATTATGCAGTTTTTGTTTTCTTTTTAACCGCAGGCTTAACTGCTTTCTTTTTAGCCGCAGGTTTAGCTGCTTTTAATTTTTTTCTTATGAGTTTAATATTTGCATGTGCTTTTTCAGACTCATTTTGTATTTTAACCAACTTCTTTTCCAGACGTGTTGCCTCGCCGGGAGATTCAGATTTGCTTAACATTTTATTTATATGCTTCCTTTCTGCTTCTAATCCTATCAAATAAATAGTATTTGGTCGTTCTTCTGTTTTCGACAAACTTCCTGGATTTTTCATTGCCGGTCTCCAGGCAGGATCTACATCTTTTTGTTTTGTAGGTCCTGGGATATTCATCTTAACTTTTTGTAATCCGTAATATCGAACTCGATTAGCTTTTAAACATTCTGCTTCTGTTCCAAGTTGTTTATCACGAGGAATTTGTTTTATTCCACAATATACTTTAGACATATATAATAATACTTGGATAATATTAATATTATCTGACTATTATTATAATGGAGATTCCAAACTATGATATGAAGACAGAAAACGGTAATTTTAAACAGATATGGAACTTCATGCCAGACTGTTGTTTTAGAATGCTAATTTGCGGTAATTCAGGATCTGGCAAGACAAACACATTAGTTCATATGTTGCTAAAACCTTTAGTTTATTATGACAAGATTTACTTGTTTGCTAAAACCTTAGAGCAGTCTAAGTATCAGGTCTTGTCGCAAAAACTGGAAAAGATAGCAAAAAAGAATAAAATCCCAGTCGAAGATATATTAGAATGTTCAAATGATGAAGTTATCCCTGTGAATGATTTGGATTCTGATACTCAAAAGATAGCTATTTTTGATGATTATGTTTGCGAGCGCAACCAAAACGATATTATTAATTATTTCATCCAAGGCAGGCATAATAATTGTTGCGTAATTTATTTATCTCAATCTTATTACAAAACTCCTAAAGACATTCGACTCAATTGCTCTCATTACATCTTCTTTGCAACTCCGGTTGATCGTGAGCTTGGTATGCTTTCCAAAGAACAAGATGTCAGCAAAGATCAGTATAAAAAAGCAACTGACAAACAGTACGACTTTCTGTATCTGGACAAGCCTAGGAATTTAGCGAAGCGTAACTTCATAGGCGACTTATCCGCCCGAGGAAGTTAGTAAAGCGTAACTTTAATGGTGAAATTTAATATAATATATATTATAATGGGACTTTTTAATGATCTTGGTGAGGAAGTTACTACTGGCAGTGTCAATATTAAAAATTTCGGTATTGTGCTGTCTGAGTATGTAAAACAAAAACATTTGGTTAATTATCTTAACAAAGGCAGAAACCAGGAAAATGTTTTGAGAAGTGAGCTTAACATGGATAATAATAAAATTACCAATGTTGGCAATCCAACAAAAGCAGATGATGCAGCAACAAAGCAAATTACTCAAAGAAGAGTTGCAAAAATCATACGTGATTATAATATTGATAAAATTCCAGACATGATAACAAATTTAACAACAGGTGTTGATGATAAACTTAGTCAAATACAAACAAAGTTACAAGCAAACCGCGAGAAAATGCTTGAAATTCAAAACGGATTGAAAGATGAAATAAAACTTCTAGGTGATGCTTTGAAAGAGTTAGAAAAGAAAGAAGATGTATTGGAAGAGAGTGAAAACTATAATAAATTAAGCGAACAAATAAGAGCTGGTGTTCAAAATATTAATACACGGATTGGAGAAATCAATAAACAAATGGTTGATAACAATGAAGTAGAAGCTGCTATTGCTGATGCTTCAACACAAATGAGAACTGCTTTTACTGCCGAAGTAACTCAAATTAAAATATTAAATGAGCAGATAAACACCAACGTTGCTGATATCAACAAAGAATTTGAAGACATCAAAAAGAAAATGATTGATGGTCAGTCGCTGGAGACAGCTCTGAATAAACTGGTTGACACTGATCAACTTGAGACTGCTATTGATGATGCTTCAAAGCAATTGAAAGCCGCCCAGGATGAAAGAAACACAGCTTTTGATGGCGAAATAGCTTCATTAAAACAGTTTAATCAAAAGTCTGGTAGTCGGCATACAGCAATTATTGGTATAATTGACGGGTTAAGAGTAAAAGTAGAAAATTTAAGTCGGACATTACTGCTTGAATATACAATAGATGATGACATCAGCATCATGCTAGATGATTCTAGAAATGTTGTATCATACCCAACGCGAAAACCACTTGAAAGAACCAAACGTGATTTTTTTCTCGGGGCGTTTACCCCCGTAACCAATCCAGTTATAAATACTAAAGAATATTTTACCTCTAATAATAAATATCAGACCATGCAACTTGTAAAACCCGGACGATATGTAGTTGAAGCAGATCTTACATATACAGTTACGAATACAAACATTGGTATAGAATATTTTAGTTTGTTTAATGCAGATGCTGCTGATCGTGATCAGCCACGTCCTCAACCAGAAATAGAAAATGGCAAACGATTACTAAAAGAAACATTTGAAGTATATCTTTCAAAATCTCATTATTGGACCATCTTTGCATCCATAAAACGAAACACTACACAAGTTTTCAATTTTGAAAAATCAAGTTTTAAACTGTACTACAAAGGTGATTAATTTTATCCATTCTATATTATATGGAACAAAAAATTGTATTATCATCGGAGAAAGCGTCAATAATTAATAGCTCGAACACACCGAGTAATTTTACAACTGTGTTTGACAGACCATTAATATTAGGTAGGAACAAACAGTATGGTATTGGACTCGATAAGATTAATTCCATGACTTACTCGTGGTATAATATTAGTGAGGATTTTAATAACAAAGTGATAAGGTATCACAATGGAACAGATTGGAAAAGTATTATTTTTACAAATGGAAATTACAGTTATGCTGATATCGATAATTACATAAAAGAAACATTGTCTGTAAACAATGATTTAACTGATGACTCACCTGTCCCAATAAGAATTGAGTTTGATTTATCAAGTTTCAAATGTTTGGTTACCATCCATAATAATTTCATGCTTGATTTAAGAGAAACAAACTTTCATGTCTTGATCGGGTTTGACAAAGATGCAGTCATCAGAGAAACTAAATTTTGAACTGTGACACCGAACATAACAAATTCTATCGATACGTTGTATATCCACTGTGATTTGATAAGTAATTCTATTGTTGATGGATCATACGGAGATGTCATTTATGAAATAAGTACAGCTGATCTTACGAGATCATATCCTTTCAAAGATGAACCGATGAGAGTCGTGTTCTGTGAAGTAAACAAAACGATCATTAACAGTATTAATATTTACATTACCGATTTCTCTGGCAAGATTATTAATCTTAATGGCGTCCACACATCATTTCGTTTTGTTTTGAAGGAATTAATGTAACATTAGTTATATGGCATGTTTAAAAAAAGTTTATGACACTAGCACGGGAACATATACTCAAGTTGACCGATTAACTGGAGCTGGTAAAGCTGCCGGTCCGGCTTTAGCTGACGGGGCAGGTATATTTGACATTCTTTCAAAAGTCGGATCAAAGATATTTAGCGAGTCTGTGAAAACAACAGGCAAGAAAGCATTAGAAACTGCTGGTAAACAAATCATAGAGAGTGGTTCTAAAAAGCTTGGAGATACAGTAGGAAAAATGGCTGCTGATAAATTAGTTTCAGTTATTAAACCTAAACCAACAGGTGAGATGATTTTAAAAGAACTTACAAAAGCTGCTACAAAAGATGTAGCTAAAGTTGCGGCTGATGATATAATTGAAGAAGATGTAAATGCAAAAATTAACAGATTACTATCCGGAAGAGGAACCAAAAATATTAATGCAAGAATTAATCGATTAATTAATAAAAAATAATCTAATTACTAGTATATATAGATGTTTCGAAGTGATCAATATAATAATAGATATGAACATGTACCTATTCAGTTAGATACCCCCATAACACTACCAGGAAATAATACCAGACAAATGAAAAGTGGTTATCAATTTACAATAAAGATAGAAGTTCTTACTTTGATTGGTATAATGCATATTTTGAAATCAGTTTTCGAGTAAACAAACTTGCTGATGGAGCCAATTTCGCAGACGCTGACAGAATTGCTTTAATTAACGATGCAGCTTCATTGATTGATCAAATGCAAGTAAAGCAAAATGGAAAATTAGTTTACGATGGAAATAATCTTCACAGATTTGTTAATATCAAAAGCTTGCTTGAAATTTCTGACGATTATGCAAAGACAACCGGAACAAACGAATACTTTTATTTAGATGATACGACTGCTGCAGAATCTCGGAAGGATGAAGATACCTATAATAAAGGTTTTGCTCTTCGTCATGCTTTAATCATAACTAATCAAAAAGTTAACTCTATAATCCCATTAAATAAATATTCCTTCTTCGGAGGTTTGGAAATAAACATGCTTCCTCCTAGTCAGATTCCAATCAGCTTGCAACTGACAGATGATAATGTGTTAATTTTCAAATCAAGTGGTGATGATGGTCGATTAGTTATTAATAAATTAGTTTTGTGGATACCTAGAATGATATTTAACTCAGATGGTTTAAGTTATGTAATGACAAATCATATGACATCAACAAGATGGACTTACCTCCGTGAAATGATACAAGAGAGCGGAAGTACTCAACTAACAGAATCTGTATTTAGAATAACGGCTGGAGTCAAAAGCCCCAAACACGTTTTTGTGTATTTGCAAAGGTTTGACAAGAGTTCTTCTCAAACACAAAATCCTCACCTTTTGGATACGTTTAAGGTAAATGCTGCTGATGCTAATTGCTATGTACAATCAGCTAGATTAGAAGTTGGAAATGGAGTTTATTATCCAGAAACTGAATACAGTTATGATAATATCATAAGAATATTCAGAGATGTTATTAATTATTCTTACAAGCAAAATGATAAAAACACCGGAACTTTACTCAATGTAGGTAATTTTAAAAATCTCTTCGGAATGATATATTTCGATTTGAGTTACAAGGGAAATGAAGTCAGTGTTGATCCAAAACAACTAAATCTGAGATATAAACTACACAACTTTACTACCGCTAGATATAAAGTTTATGCTCTGGATCTCTATGAAGTAGATGTTGTTCTTGATACTGTTGGAAATGAACTAGTTATTGTTTAATCTAACTTATAATATATATGACTTACGTAAATTATTCAGTAAATTTAACAGATGGTCAGAAACAAAGTCTGGCAAAAGCATATGGAAACAAAAGTGAATTAACACTCAGGTTAAAAAATAACCAACTAACTGGGAATTTTCCTTTGCTGCTAACAGCTACTCAGATTAACAATATTAACAAAGCTAAATCTGATGGGCGGGGATTAGACATAAATATATCAAAATCGCAAATGATCTCTCAGTCTAAAAATGGAGGTTTTTTAGGCGCATTAGCTGGTTTGTTAACTAAAACAATTTTACCAACAGTTGCTAAATTTGCTCCAAAGATATTAGGACCTCTAGCAACAGGGGCACTTAGTGGTCTGGCAAGTACTGGAATTGGTAAAATATTTGGAAATGGAATGGTAACTGTTCCTGCTAATAAAAAACAAACACTTCTCGTATCAAATAAATTAACAGCTGCACAAAAAAATAAAATAGCAAAGTCAAAAGGTTCCTGTACTATTAAACTAACAAACAAACAATTGCAAGACGTACTGGCATGTGCTTCTAGTAATAAAACGACAACTGTTCCCAGTGATAAAAAACAGCAAGAGGTAACAGCAACTGTTCCTAGTGATAAAAAACAACCACTTCTAAAATCAAAGAAATTAACAGCTGTGCAAAGAAAGAAGATAGCAAAGTCAAAAGGTCACTGCCCTGTTAAACTAACTAAAAAACAACAGCAGGACGGAGGATTTCTTGGAATGCTTGCATCATTAGGATTTCCATTGATTGGATCTCTTATTAGTGGTTTGACTGGAAAAGGTTTGCAAGTAGATAGAAGAGGATATGGTTTGTAAGTAGACTCACAAATTAAGCCATACAGAAGTATCCCATTCATAAAAAAAAATTAAATTTTAAAAATGAACCTATCTCTAACTAAGATATAATAAAATGGGTTAAGCAGCTAGGCATACAGAACTTCAGGGGAGTGTTTAGCAAGAACAAATTACCAACAAAACAAAATAAACAAGAATGTGGTATTATTAATCTTGATGATTATATTGGCCCTGGTACACACTGGACTTGTTACTATGATACTTATTACTTCGATCCGTTTGGCCTGAGCCCACCAAAAGAAGTTTTAACTTACATACCTGATATAAAATACAACACTATCCAATACCAAGATAAAACAAGTGTCCTGTGTGGATATTTCTGTTTGTACTTTATCAAAAAGTTACAAGAAGGAAACAGTGTGTACAATATTCTTTACAAATTATTAAAACCATACAAACCAATAGAAAATGAAAACATTATAAAATCATATTTTGTAAACGAAGTTTAATCTAATCATATTATATATGAGTTACTGTATAAAAGAAAAAAAGGTTACTGAAAATATTAATCCTCAGTATGTTTTAGCAAAAAATGGTAGAAAAATGTTAAGGGCAACTTGTGCATCTTGCGGTATTACTAAAACAAAGTTTGTTAAAAACACAGAAGGTGGAAATACTGATATTCATAAAGCTTTGCTCCCTTTGCTACCCAAAAAGGGGCTAACTCTTCCTGGTTATAAATATTGCGGTCCTGGTAATCCCCTTGATAGTGGAGAGCCGGTAAATGAGTAAGATGCTGTTTGCAAAGATCATGATTATTGCTATGACGAAAATCCTAGTAATAAATCAACGTGTGATAAAAACATGCTTGCTGGTTTGAAATCTAGTAAGTCTAAAACTATTGGAGAAAAGATCGCTAAGAATTTGATAGTAAAACCAGTTATTAGTACAAAATATAAACTTGGTCTTGGGGACTCAAAAAACTAGAAAAGGCGTTGAAATGGACTGACAAGTTAGCAGATGAACTTCATAAACCTATACGAAGAAAGTTCACTCAACGCCGTGTGATTGTTAATGAAATTGATAAAATATGGTCTGCTGATTTGGTTGATATGCAATCGTTTTCAAAGTACAATAAAGGTACTAAATATTTGCTTACTGTTATTGATGTGTTTAGCAAATATGCTTGGGTTGTACCAGTTCCAAATAAAACTGGTTTAGAAATTACCAAAGCATTTCAACAGATAATCAATACAGAAAGACAGTGTAAATTGTTGTGGGTTGACCAAGGTATGGAGTTTTATAACAAGACGTTTAAGCAATTTCTTAGTGACAATAATATCGAAATGTATCACACTTTTAATTTCGGAAAAGCTGTAGTAATTGAACGATTTAACAGGACATTAAAAGAAAAGATGTGGAAATATTTTACAGCTAACAATACAAATACATATTTAGACGTGTTGCAAGAAATGGTTGACAAGTATAATAATACAAAACATCGGAGTGTTAAAATGACACCGACTGAAGCAAGTGATGAAAAGAATAAAGGAATGGTGTATTTCAACTTGTATGGAAAGATGAAAAGTAATCAAATTAAGCCAAAGTTTAAAATTGGAGATAAAGTTAGAATCAGCAAATATAAAAGAACGTTTGAGAAAGGTTATACCCCGAATTGGACCGAAGAAATATTTGTTGTTGATGAAATTCAATATACAAATCCTGTGACATACCAAATAAAAGATTTAAACAACGAAAACATTGACGGAAGCTTCTATGAATTAGAAATGACAAAAGCTGATCAAGAAGTATTCAGAATTGAAAAAGTTATACGACGTGATTACAAAAAGAAACAAGCGTTGATTAAATGGAAGGGTGACAATGAGGATTTTAATAGTTGGGTTCCATTTAAGGATATTGAAAATATTAAATAAGAGGCTTAAAAATAATTATATATAGTATTATTATATAATGGAACAAGAAAGATTAGAAAAGGTTTGCAGAAAACTTAACAATTTAAAAGATAAATACAGAAGAGAATTGATGAGAGGTAAGCAACTCCAAGTAGAATATGAAGTAGTTCGTGATGATTTTATGGACACTAAAAAAACACGACTGCTGGTCGAAATGAATAATTATGAACGTGAGCTGGATAGTAACAGAGAAGAGCTTCTTGAACTGAAATACAAAATAGCAAAGTGTAGGATAATAAAATACTCCATGGTAAAAGATGATATGCAGAGCGATGATGAAGACTACTGCCCGGTTCCATCTGACTTTGCTTAATGAGTTGCAAATGTTATTGAAAAACTTCGTCTAAAGTAGATTCGACAAAAGCAGACATAAAATACAATTATTACGCTCTCCTAATGAGTTGCAAATGTTATGTTATTAAAATAGCAAGTATTATAGAGAGGGGCGGTATGGGTAAAGTTTTTTGAGTGGGATGTGTGAGAAAACTAGTGAAATGTGGCAGGGAGGACTCGGACGAGGGTATCATTTAGATCTTAGTGGTATACATGATAGTTTTACCTGAGTCCCCCCTAGCATATTTCACTATATTTTCTCATTTCCTGCTAGGAAAACTGTGCCCATACCGCCCCTCTCTATACTACTTCCTTTCTCTAACCAACTGCAACTTTGGTTTACAAAACATCTTGGGAAATCTTTGGAATATTATGTGGCATTAAGTGTGCAGTATATACAATATATAGCGGAAATTCCCGATGAGGCGTTTCTTTATCTCGTCAGTATAGTTATGTAGTTATATAGTTATGTAGTTATATAGTTTTGCAGTTATATATTTATATAGTTTTTTAGTTGTATAATTATTTAGTTATGAAGTCATATCGTTATGTAGTTATATTTGGTTATGTAGTTATACAGTCATATAGTTATGTAGTTATATAGTTATATGGTTAGATAGTTATGTAGTTATATAGATATATATTTATGTAGTTATGTAGTTATGTAGTTATATAGTTGTGTAGTTATATAGTTATATACTTTTATAGTTACGTAGTTATATATATAGTTATGTAGTTGTCAAGTTATGTAGTTATATAAATATGTAATTATATAGTTATGCAATTATATAGTTATGTAGTTATATAATTATGCAATTATATATTTATATAGTTTTTTAGTTGTATAATTATTTAGTTATGCAGTCATATAGTTATGTAGTTATATTTGGTTATGTAGTTATACAGTTATGTAGTTATACAGCCATGTAGTTATGTAGTTATACAGCCATGTAGTTATGTAGTTATAAAGTTATGTAATTACATAATTATGTAGTTATATAGTTATGTGGTTAGATAGTTATACAGTTATGTAGTTAGATAGTTAGATAGTTAGATAGTTATGCAGTTATGCAGTTATGCAGTTATGCAGTTATGCAGTTATGCAGTTATGCAGTTATGCAGTTATGCAGTTATGCAGTTATGCAGTTATGCAGTTATGCAGTTATGCAGTTATGCAGTTATGCAGTTATGCAGTTATGCAGTTATGCAGTTATGCAGTTATGCAGTTATGCAGTTATGCAGTTATGCAGTTATGCAGTTATGCAGTTATGTAGTTATGTAGTTATGTAGTTATGTAGTTATGTAGTTATGTAGTTATGTAGTTATGTAGTTATGTAGTTATGTAGTTATGTAGTTATGTAGTTATGTAGTTAGATAGTTATACAGTCATGTAGTTATGTAGTTATATAGTTATGTAGTTACATAATTATGTAGTTATATACTTATGTGGTTAGATAGTTATACAGTTATGTAGTTAGATAGTTATACAGTTATATAGTTATATAGTTATGTAGTTATGTAGTTATGTAGTTATGTAGTTATACAGTTATGTAGTTAGATAGTTATACAGTTATGTAGTTAGATTGTCATACAGTTATGTATTTATATAGTTATGTAGTTATATATGTATGTATTTATATAGTTATGTAGTTATATATGTATGTAATTATATAGTTATGTAGTTATATAGTTATGCAATTATATATTTATATAGTTTTTTAGTTGTATAATTATTTAGTTATGTAGTCATATAGTTATGTAGTTATATTTGGTTATGTAGTTATACAGTCATGTAGTTATGTAGGTTTATAGTTATGAGGTTAGATAGTTATGTAGTTATATATATATATATATTTATGTAGTTATGTAGTTATGTAGTTATATAGTTATGTAGTTATATAGTTATATACTTTTATAGTTACGTAGTTATATATATAGTTATGTAGTTGTCAAGTTATGTAGTTATATAAATATGTAAGTATATAGTTATGCAATTATATAGTTATGTAGTTATATAGTTATGCAATTATATATTTATATAGTTTTTTAGTTGTATAATTATTTAGTTATGTAGTCATATAGTTATGTAGTTATATTTGGTTACGTAGTTATACAGTTATGTAGTTATACAGTCATGTAGTTATGTAGCTATATAGTTATGTAGTTACATAATTATGTAGTTATATAGTTATGTGGTTAGATAGTTATACAGTTATGTAGTTAGATAGTTATACAGTTATATAGTTATGTAGTTATGTAGTTATGTAGTTATGTAGTTATGTAGTTATGTAGTTATGTAGTTATGTAGTTATGTAGTTATGTAGTTATGTAGTTAGATAGTTATACAGTTATGTAGTTAGATAGTTATACAGTTATGTAGTTATACAGTTATACAGTTATGTAGTTAGATAGTCATACAGTTATGTATTTATATAGTTATACATGTATGTAGTTATATATGTATGTAGTTATATAGTTATGTAGTTATATAGTTATTTATGATAAAACATTACATGATGATAATTATAGTTAAATATTAAAGCCTAACTACTATCTCTATATTCACTAAATGCACAAATACACCACACACGTTATAGTTAGATGATTAATTAAATATTAAAGCAGAACTACTATCTCTATATTCACTAAATGTTACTGTTTTCATTAATCGTTCATAATTACTGGCATGCATTATTTTCACAATATAATGCGTGAGCAAAACGAGTCCGAATTAATTATATGCTGTTTATGCTTCATATAATACGATTTTCACCACTACTGGGAAATGCATCCTGGTTTAAAAATTAAAGTTCTGTTCTTGGTATAGAATCTCGGTGAATTGAAGAGTTGGAAGATGGTCATAAGCGAAACCACTGTTTAAACAAATGTGTGTACATGTGTGCAAGTAATTTAATTACCTACTACATAACTTAAACCAGTGAGCGTTTTTTTAAAAACTAATTCAGGACATGTGATATGCATTAGCACACAATAAACTGTGTACAATTTGAACAAACACAGCCAAAGAAAAGGTTATAAGTCCAACAGCAAAAGTATCATTCACAGAATACAGTGACTCCAACAAGTATTACAACGCAAGGGTGATTCAAACAGTACATCGCAAACACATTCAGTAAAAATGCACATCACAAACATATAAGGGTTGACAACAGGGGTACTGCTTTAGAACTGTCAGTGGACAAAGGTACCACCGGGGAGCACCAAAGCTCACTCTTACCCTGTCATCATCCCTAAACAACAGGACATTGTAAATCAAAATAATCCCCGCCGAGTTAACCTCTTACAATTGAGAAAGCGTAGATAGGTGTTATAAGGAAAAACACAAAAATGTTCTTGTATATAATATATCCAAAAATAATTAAAATCTAAGAAGCTAATCTCAGATGTACTCGATGACTTGTCTGAAGTCCGAGCATCAATTCTTCCAAGACAGATGTCCTACTCTATATCATAAAAATGTTGATTAAAGTTGAACAAGTGTCGTTAGATCAACAATTACCATTACTGAAATTAAACCAGTTCTTAGCTCTACTGGCCAAAGGGCAACAGAGCTTATGGGATGGCGAGTTGTCCGTCGTCCGTCGTCTTTCTGCCTGTCTGTCTGTCTGTTAACTTTTACCTAGTTAAGGCGATATGGCCTTCATTTTTCATCCGATCTTTACCAAACTTTACCAGATTATTAATGTCAATAAAAACTCGGAACAGGCCGAAAACTAGCCATATTAGACCAGTAACAGCGGAGTTATGGCCTTTGATTAGTTAGAAATGCTATATGTTGCCCCGTTAAGACGATAGGGCCTTCATTTTCCATCCGATCTTTACCAAACTGTACCAGATTGTTAATATCAATAAAAGCTCGGACAAGTACGAAAACAAGCCAGATTGGATCAGTAACAGCGGAGTTATGGCACTTGATTAGTTAAAAATGCTTTATTCTGTCTCGTTAAACCGATAGGGCCTTCATTTTTCATCCGATCTTTACCAATCTTTAGCAGATTGTTAATATCAATGAAAGCTCCGACAAATTTAAAAAACTTTACCAGATTTTTTTACTTTTTCTTTTGATTGTTATTATATGTTTTCGTTTAATTTTTTTTTTTTTTTTTTTTTTTAAATATTTTATCTTTTTTTCTTAGATTTTTTTAATTATTATTATTGTTTTATTTCATTTGGACGGATTTCAGTGAAACTTTTCAGGATGATCAGTACCTAGCCTAGTTATACATATCGTCACCGTGTTCCGGTTGAATGATTGTGGCGAAGTTATGTCCCTTTAAATGTTTTAATACACAAACTTTGTCCTAACTAGTTCTCCTGAACCCCTGGCCGGATTTCAACGAAACTTTACAGGGATGATCAGCACCAAGCTTAATTTTGCATATCATCGTCGCGTTCCGGTTTACAGATTTCTGGCGGAGTTATGGCCCTTTTAAGGTTTTTGATACACAAACATTTTCCGGGCTAATTCTCCTGAACCCCTGGCTGGATTTCAACGAAACTTGACAAGGATGATCAGTATCAAGCCTAGTTGTGCATATCATCGCCATATTCCGGTTGAATGCATTTTGGCAGAGGAGTTATGTCCCTTTAAAGGATGTAATAGACAAGCTTTGTCCCGTTTAATCTCTTCTGAACTCCTTGCCGGATTTCAACGAATCTTTGTGAGGATGATCAGTACCAAGTCTAGTTGCACCTGTCAATGATGTGTTCTTGTTGAATGGATTATGGCAGGGTTGTGACTCCTTAAATGTTTTAATACAAAAACTTTGTACAGACTATTTATCCTGAACCTCTGACTGGAGTTCAACAAAACTTGGCAGGGATGATCAGTACCAAGCCTATTTGTGTATATCATCGCCATGTTCCGGTTGAATGGTATTATACATAAAACTTTATGTTTAGCCAATAGAGCGTCCACATGCCCTCTTGGGCCTCTTGTTTATGAACGAATTTCGTTTTATGAACAGAGTTTGTCAAGTATTGCCTGATGTATCGCGTTTATAATAATGATTACATAATCCGTATCTGATATCGTATACCAATCCTGTCCCTATTTTATATATTAGTTTTCCTCATATTAAAATGCAGGAGCGGATGAAAGGATGGGGTAATCACTCGGCGCCCCCAACTAACATCTGAAAAGTTATGAAAATGCCTATTTATGCTGCCTTGTTAGAGAGATTATAACCTGGCGGGGATAAATTTATTTACACTGTCCCGTTTATTGGGATGACACTGGGTGTATGTAAGAGTGAGGTTTGGTACACCCTAGAACCTGGTTAAGCCACCAGCGGCTATTTTGTCACTGACCATTCTAAGGCAGTAGACCTACAAAGGGGAAGTGACTATTTACAATTTTATGATTTCCAAAGTCTCAGCAAGGTTATTTGTAAAAGATAATCAGAAAATCGAGATAGACATATGTTAATAGTGTTAAATATGTCAGAAACAAGCCTATGCCACCTATCCTGTCTCGAACGTATTACACATATTACGTTTCGATATGTGTTACTTTGTACAGGCTAGTATACTAAAGGATATATTTAAATACTGTATTAGTAACAAGTTATCAATGTAACAGGATACAAACACGTAAATAAACTTAATGTCTGCTTGTTCATTGTGAAAGTACGAAACCTCCATATAATGAATTTGAATTCCTTCACTTTTAACACATTGTATATAACACCATGACACACATACTACTTTAAGTATTGACAGAATAATGAGTTACATACTTATTTATGACTTAACATTAAGAGAAATTAATTACATTCAAAATAAATAAAAACAGTCGATACTTTAATTTGTATTATACAACACATTGTCAATATTTCAATGTCAAAACATAAACATCGTCACCACATGCATGGTGCACCAATATGTCGTTTGTACAACACATTGTCAATATTTCAATGTCAACACATAAACACAGTCACCACATGCATGGTAAACCATTACATCGTCTGTACAACACATTGTCAATATTTCAATGTCAAAACATAAACACAGTGACCACATGCATGGTAAACAATTACATCGTCTGTACAACAAATTGTCAATATTACAATGTCAAAACATAAACACAGTGACCACATGCATGGTAAACCATTACATCGTCTGTACAAGACATTGTCAATATTTCAATGTCAGAACATAAACACCGTCACCACATTAATGGTTAACCATTGTTTCGTCCGTATAACAGATTTTGAATAGTTCAGTGTGAAGAAATATAAAAAGATCGGACTGGGAAAGTAGCATTCAAGGAGGACAGTCAACCACAAAACACAGAAACAAACACGCAAACATACAAACAAGAAGGCAAAAGTAATAATAAATGCAAACGACATCACAAACACAAAAGGGTTGACAATAGGCCCCTAATGTCATCCCATTAAAACAGGACAGTGTAAATAAAGAAATCCCCGCCATGATCTAATCTCTAACCAACAAGGCAGCATCAATAGGCAATATAATTAAAACACAAATATGCTCATGTAAATATAATACAAAAAACCAATAGCCTAGAAAACCACAAAGAAGGTACAACACCGTCACCACATGCATGGTAAAAAATTGTATCGTCTGTATAACAATTTTCTTAATAACGCGAGTCAAAATTGCCGCCTTCCAGTTAAGTACGAAATAATCAACAGATATCAACCACTTAGCGGTTGTAGATCTGAATGACACGATCTGATATTCTCGAAGACTTGAAGTATGTACTATTGATCAAGCGTGTCCATTATCAAATACCTTTACTTCTTTATTGACAATGAAGATAATATCTGAATGTAATGCATGCACTTATTTAACTATTGGTCTTATTTAACTATTGACAAGTGAAAGGGTCGTCTTACTCTTTAATATTTCATAAAACATCTACTGCAGTTTGTGCGTTATATTAACACACATTATATTCTCGCTATACTTCGAGAAAAACTGGCACGAGTATGTGCTGATTCTGTTTACTATAATAAGATATGATTTTCGTCATTCTGGGGATATCCGGGTTTCATAATCAACGTTCTGTGATTTCCTGATATTTCCTGATATAGTAGAGTAGGACAACTGAAGGATTATGTTGAAAACGAGTTCTTGCATAATATAGATTTTATGCCGGAAGATTATGTTGAAGATCAAATTTATGACAGAATTTCGAAAGACTTTAAAGTGAACGAAAGTGGAAAGTTACTTTTAAATTTTTGTAAATCCACTGGGCTTAGAATTATGAATGGCAGGGTCGGAGAGGATAAATATTTAGGTAATTTTACTTGTGTAAAGGACGCTGGGTGTAGCGTGGTAGATTATGTTATATGTAACCCTGTTTTGTTGCCATGTTTTACTAGCTTCAGAGTACATGAACCGAATATACTTTCTGATCACTGTGCTATTACATTTTCTTTGAAAAACAATGCCGTATTAAACAAATGTCAGCCTGATATACTTCCAACTGAACATTTGGATTCTATTGATTATTGTTATAAATGGGGACATGATACATATGAACAGTTTAAAACGTCAGTGGGTGGAAACGATTTTCAGTTAGAACTAGAAGATTTGTCAGAGAACTTACGGAATATTGAAACCCATGACGAGCTTGAATCAAATCTTTCTTGTTTTTATAACATGATAGAAAAGGTGTGTGACCCAATCTGTAGGAAAAAGGTTAATAATAATGTTACACATAAACCAAAAATGAAAAATCAGCCATGGTTTGATAATGAATGCAAAGAAAGTAGGAATCAATTTTATAAGAATTTAAATAATTATAGAAAATCTGACTGTACAGAAAACAGAAAAGCTATGACTCAGTCTAGGTCTCATTATAAAACAATCATTAGAAATAAGAAAACAAGTTTTAGTAAACAAAAAACTCAGAAATTAGAGTCACAGAGATATAAAAATGCAAAGGAATATTGGAAACTCCTGAAAACGGCGAGCACTGGAGTGCCAAAATCAAATATAACGACCTCTCAATTTGCAAATTATTTCAAATCAATAAACGATCCAGAATCTGTATTTTTCCAACCAGATGATGATATTTTATATTTTAATAATAGAATGTTAAACAATGAACTACAAATAATGTTTGACGAACTTAATATTGAAATCAGTCAAGCAGAAATTCATAAAGCTTGTAAAGAGTTAAACAACAACCGCTCAGGCGGATCGGATTATGTCATAAATGAAATGTTCAAATATGGTTGCATGTATTTAGATTCATACTTAGCGAACGTTTTTAATAAGATTTTTGATATGGGTTATTTCCCTTCTCACTGGACGGAAGGCTATATTGTACCACTTTTTAAAAAAGGAGATATAAACCAACCAGAAAACTATAGAGGGATAACATTACTGAGTACATTCGGTAAATTATTCACAAGAATTTTAAACAACAGGTTAACTACATGGGCTGAGGATTATTATATTTATATTGAAGCACAGGCTGGTTTTCGAAAACATATGGGAACTATTGATAACCTATTCGTTCTCCATGGTTTAATAAATCATATATTGAATGAAAAAAAAAAGTTATATGTAACTTTCATAGATTTCACTAAAGCTTTTGATTTGTTGGTTAGACAAAACATATTCTATAAACTTATGCAATATGGAGTGAGAGGTAAAATCCTTAATATTATTAAATCATTGTATACGAACATAAAATCAAGAGTAAAGTATCAAAACCAGCTTAGTGACAGTTTTAGCTGTTTTCTTGGAGCGCCGCAGGGCGATTGTTTGTCACCTTTTATATTTTCTATGTATGTAAATGATTTAGAAGAATATTTTACACTAAATGGTTTTAAAGGTATCGATACTGGAATGTTAAAGTTGCTGTTACTATTATACGCTGATGACATAGTGATATTTTCGGATACTGAGAAGGGGCTACAAGATGGGTTAGATATACTGTACAGTTATTGCCAGAAATGGAAATTGGTCGTAAATGAAAATAAAACGAAAGTCATGCTTTTTAAAAAAGGCGGTCAGATAAAAAGGAACCTATTGTTCACATATAATAATACTGTAATTGAAATTGTAAATAAGTTTACCTATTTGGGAATTGTCTTTACCACAGGCGGTTCTTTTGATCAAACGTTCGAATCATTAAGTGGCCAGGCATTAAAGGCAATCTTCAAAATGAAGTCGTATATAAATCAATTTACTGACTTATCGGTCAGTCACACTTTAGACATTTTTGACAAACTCATTTTGCCAATATTAAATTATGGCGCAGAGATATGGGGATTCTCAAATGCGGAAAAGTTAGAGAAAGTACACCTTCAATTTTGTAAACAACTTTTATGTGTTAAAACACAAACTCAAAACAATTTCATATATGGAGAACTCGGGAGAGTCCCTTTAAAAATTCAACGTATGGCCTATATTATCCGGTTCTGGTTAAAAATTACAGGTACGAGTGATCGCAAATATATAAAAAATATGTATAATGTTATGTTAGATGATCTGATCGTAAACCCAAATAAATTAAACTGGGCATCTCAAGTTAAAGGGTTATTGGAACGAACAGGATTTAATGAAGTTTGGTATTCTCAAGGAGTAGAAAACATAACGTATTTCATTAATATATTTAAACAACGAATTAAAGATATGTTTATACAAAATTGGAATGCTGAATTAGCGGATTCCACTAGAGCTAGTACATACAGAATAATATCAGATTTCAGGTTTAAGTATTATCTAGATGTACTAAATATAAAGAAATTTAGAGCTTTTTTTACAAAACTAAGAGTCTCTAGTCACAGGTTAGAAATAGAAACTGGTCGATGGCATAGACCAAATAAAACACCAAGATCCGAAAGAAAATGCCAGCTATGTAATATACTAGAAGACGAATTTCACTTTGTATTGGAGTGTTCACTATATCAAGATATAAGAAAAGAATATGTTAACAAATATTTTTGGAAACGGCCAAACATACCAAAATTTATTGAACTTATGACAACAGAAAACAAGAGTTTATTAAAAAAACTGTCCGTTTTCATTTGTAAAAGTTTTAAAAGAAGAGACGACATGTTTTATAAATAAATATCACTTTTCTCCATTTTTGTCCACAGATATAACTGTGTTTTGATCAGTACTTAGGAATATTAATTTAAAAATATATATTAAACACTTATATATTTAATAGTTGTCAAATACTTTTTAACTAGTAACATATACAGATGATCTTGAAACTCACCTATGAAATTATACAAATTGTCATTAACTGGAAAATATTGTGTGTATTTCATATACATGTTTATATGTATGTACTATTTGCATGTGAACTGTTGGGCGTAATGCCTTATGTTTGAATAAAATATCTATCTATATCTCGGTTTTATTGTTTGTTTGAATGGTGTCTAACGTCATTTTACCACATATTGGCATATATGACGGTCAAATGTATTGTGGTAGAGGCAGACCACCCAATTGTTTCAAGGTAGAACCAGTAATATATCCCTCCCGCCATCCGTCAAAATCGACACATTCTCACTTACAAGTCGAGTACACGGTGAGAGGCAAGACTGTTTATAACTTGACGTCATTAACTCCTCGACCTCGGAAGCGATACTAATATCTCGGTGAATTGAAGATTTGGTACTATATATTTCTATGAATAATCGCTATTTGAACAAATGTGTGCAAGTAATATAAATGAATACACTATATAGTGTATAATAGTGTAAGTCTTATTGAGGATATGTGATATGCATTAGCACATAAAAAACTGTGTGAACACGAAATCCTCTCCTACTCTATAATAGAAATGTTTATTTGAGTTGAACATGTGTCGTTAGATAAACAATAAACATACTGAAGCAAAACCATTTTTTAGTAAAGTATTTCGCTTTTATAACATAGTTAGTCCAATATAGCCTGATATATCGTGTTTATTATCATGAGTGAGTGTCCTGTATTCGTTAGCTTTCATCAATCTTTTCCCTATTCTATATTTGTTATCTTACATGTCGTGTATGCATTTGATAATTGCCTGAAATTGTATCTTCCACGTAGTGTATGCGTTTTTGAATAAGTTGCTATTGTATATATACTGGGATAAAGAAATTTAGCACGCACGATGCATATAATTTCAATAGATGAGACGGTCAATGATCAAGTGACATAGATATAGATGAGATACAAAACCGTGTATGTTCGGGGTCAATGATCAAGTGACATAGCCATAGATGAGATACAAAACCGTGTATGTTCGGGGTCAATGATCAAGTGACATAGCCATAGATGAGATACAGAACCGTGTATGTTCGGGGTCAATGATCAAGTGACATAGATATAGATGAGATACAAAACAAATGTCGTGATAATTCATATAGCACATATAATGGGAACATTGTTTTATAGGTTCTCGAATATCTTTCTCATTTCAATCAGATTTTTTTTATAACGTATAAATCATAGCAAGCAATTTAAGTATTATTGTCAATAAAAAGGAGGTACTTCTATAATTACGAAATTTGGAATGTTTCTGTTTGAGAATAAAAATCCTTTGTGAACACATTTCATCGGTTTTTGAAAAATTACATAATGGACAATTCGTGGCAATGCAAACATTACATTTGTTCAAAGCAATGTGTTTGTATCATGAAATAAACTGTGTCCCTTCTTTTAATATACGGGAGGTATAACATGTCTTATACCTTCAAACGATTATATCAATGTTCATAAACAATTATGTTTAATGTATGTCCCTAAGAATGCGTGCTAAACTGTTTTTGTTCAGTATAATATTACTTACTATTAAAACACCCAGATAAATGATTATGTGTTGATATTGTATGGTAGTAAAGTAATATTGTATATGTTATAGTTTTCCTCATAAGAAAATGGCCATACAATTGTTCGCCTGCGTTTATATGTGAACTTTAGCTAGTTATTTGTTGATATGTTCAGATATATGAACATTTATATTAATGTTTAATTCAATTCTCATGTTGCTCTTGCTTCTGCCAAGTCATTGAGTAGTTGATTTGTGGCTCTCTAACCCTTATTGTGGTATACATGAGCATATTTATGTTTCCTTTTATTGCTGCCTAGTTTGTTAGAGGTAAAGACTTGGCATGGATTGTTTTATTTACACTGTCCCGTTTAATTCGGATGACAAAAGGGTAGGTATGAGGTTTGGTGCAACCTAAAACATGGATTAAACTCCCCAGTGGCCCTTAAAGCAACTGACCGTTTCAAGGCTGTAGCCGTATTGTCCTTGTAAGATTTGCTTTTCGTTATCCTAGAATGCTGCATTTCCTGGTCGACTATAATATACACTTTTACCACATAACCATATTCATAGTAATGTGCATGATACACGCGCTGTTTATTCGTCATTGTATTCTTTTTTGTTTGGCATGATGGTATATAATTTTCCTCATAATAAAATGGCGATTCTATTGTTCTCCTACGTTTAAAGGTGCACTTCGACGTGTTTATATCGCTCCTTCAGAGTCTCGTTTTATAACAGGAAGCAATAGACATTAATTAAACATTAATGCGCTCATGCCCTTGTCGAACATTTCGACGAATCTGTTCGCAAATTTATGTTCATGTAAATTGATATTAAGAGAAGGTTCCATGTCGATCCCGAGACATGCACACCCATAGTCGCATGTGTACATAGATAGAGTAACAGTAAGTGTTTGCAGGAGCACATCATTGAAGATTAACTAATAGAATGATTGGAAGAAAGATATGCCAACAATGAATATATACGGTGGCAATAGTTTAGTTTATTTTGTCTATAATTTTGAACCCTATATCTATTTGAAATGCGTATAATGAGCGCTTTCGAATTTTCGATGCACGTTCATGTATATATTTAGCTAGGATATACATAGCTCAGGAACTATGAGGCGGCATGAGATGACATCTAAATATTATGTTTCGCTTTGCTTATTTTTACCTTAAGCGGTGGATCTTTTAAGCTATATTTGAGCACTTATGGGCATGACTGAGGTTTGTACCGATATACACAAGCCTAAGTGCCTTTGAAACACCCAGACAATACAGCTGGCAATTAAGGATTATTTTCATCTTTAAACTTTAATGTTTCTGATTCGCTCGCGTCTTTTCCTGATTTGCATATCTCTATCGAAAAATGGAAATACACGATAAGCACGATATAAGATAATATATCATATAAAGTTAATTTAAGAATTCCCTTAACGTGAATTTAACCGCGCTGCCCGGTTACGTGTTATATCCATGTCCGTGTATCTATACTAGCCTAGGATTACATAATTCTATTTATTTTTTAACTTTGATTTTCATACATACATATAGTCAACGTCGTACATTACATGTATGATGTTCATATCAAATTACCTTACTGATTTACTTATGTTCACATTTTTATACATTAACGTAAGACGCTAAGATTCCTCGTCACCATTGATGAAACACTAAAATACAGAACGCGTGTTAAACCCGCTCAAGGACAGTGATATCACGTGACCAACATTCATTTATACCCGTTCCGCTTCAACGTATTTATTTGCTTTACTTTACATATTGTGTGCGAGCAAAAGGTCTTGAGTACGGTTACTTTTGCCGTGTTCTACTTTTATCTTTATGTTTGTTGTTAATCTAAGAACTTGAAATTGAAGAATATATTTTTATAATAGGTATTTAATATAATATTTAATATTTATTTATTATATAATAATATATACTCGTTTAGTTTCCTTTGAAGAGTTGTGTATGCATCCGTACATGACAGAACACGTCAGTGGCAGGAACATGCTATTCCCTTTTTTAAAAAAAAACACAAATAGTTTAGAAGTATAATATTAGGTTATTGAACAGTGTATTGTGCAGTACGATTGTTTATTGTTCTCGTACATGTTGTGGTGAATCTCATATTGTACTAGACGCCGACGGCACAATACACTGTTAAATAACTGTTTTAATATATAATACCTAAATTTACTAGGGAAAATAAAACATTTAAACAACAATGACATTTAACAACAACAATAAATGAATCATTTTTTTACTATTTTCAACCATATTATCACAGTCATCTAAGCGTAAGAACTGGTTCAGCGTATGTAGAGGAAGTTCTTTGATTCTGAGCTTTTCATCGGGAACTACTTTTGCCATCCACGAGATAAAATTTGTTAATATCATTTTTTGTTTTGCATTTACTGTTTGCGGGAATTTGTTCACATACACATTGTTCAATCTCTTCTTGTTCCAACTTTGTTGTTTTAACGCTTGTTGTTGGTTTAATTCACACACAACTTCACGGATTCTCAGAACTCATTCGGATCTTTCTGTCTATATTCGGTTTTTATCGATGAAATTTCTACTGATATTTTTTAACAAGCTGCTGGAAAAAATGATGGACAATTCTGAACATAATATTAATATTTCATGGGCCAAGCTAGGGGAGAAGGAGAGGACTCAGCGAAGTGGAAAAGTCACAATTATTTATATTGGGCTTAATAAAACTGGATGAATGATTTATATATGTTGTCAATTTGTATTTAAATATATGATATATCTAGGCCTGTGTTTTCATTTCAAATTAATGTTGTTTATTTAATTTCATGTTTTAATAATTTAATTGTGAGTGGTAATATTCAATATACATATCATTATCAGAGAATATAATATAAATACCATTAACGGCTCATCAAAACATTATACATTATTTAGAACCTCCCTTAAGAGAGGGGAATGATACGTGTATAGGCCCATACCCTTACTCTTACCAAAGTTTCTTTGTTTTCTACATGACATAGTGTGAATTCTAATGACTTCTGGTGCATTTCCAAAACATTTAATTGCTAAATCCTATGATAATGACCCAGTGCGAGGCCCTTAAAATCTGTCAAGCATAGGCTAACACTTCTTGTCGAATTTTAGGGGTGTGATGGTGTGGGATGGGTGGGACGAGTGCCTCTGGTTCGCCCTGGTTATTTGGGGATATGCCTTTTATTTGGGGATAAGGTATGAATTGAATGTTGTTTAACGGCTCATCAACACATTATTCGTTATTTGAGCCGCCCGAGAGAGGTACACACAGGAATCTAGAACCTGACATGTCATAACGAATATATTCGTATATATCATAGTTCTTTAAACTAACATGCTTGGAGGATAGACTCCAATATACAAGACCTCCCAATGTACGTCCTCATCCGACGGACGAGGCTAACATCTGACGGACGAGGATAATGAAAAGCGTTTTGCTGAAGAACACAAAGACAAAACTCAGTGGTGATGGTGAGGCTTGACCCCGGGTTCGCCGGATTTCAAGTTCAGCGGAATCTATAGGGCTAAGCCAGCCCCTTTATAAATTATGAAGCGGTATTTCAAATATTCCTTTAAACATATTAATGAAATTGAGACCAGACGCTCGTTTGCGCTCGCAATCATCTTGTGTGTTTGGATGATGGAGACTACAAAAAACTGTAAATAATTAAATATTTTGTGAGATACACACATCTTGTTAAATCGTTGTTATACACCTCGCTGCGCTAGGCATTATTTCGGCGTTTACGGCACTATTTCACCATGTTTACCACACTGTCATAAAATTGTTATAACATATGAATTTGTAAGCGATTTGGGGCTCCGCTTCTCGAAGCGTATGGCTGTGTGTGGTATATGAATTTGTTTAATGTTCGGGGTCTCGCTTCGTGCGAATTGAAAATGTCAACTAAGGTCAACTACGGAATTGAAGAATAAGACAAATCATGGCCTGTGGGCTTCGCTTCGAGCAAAGCTTAATACTTTATAATTATTGAATTTTAAAAGTTTACCCCGGACTACATGTAAAGTAACATAGCTAGGCCCAAATGACAGCTTAGGCCTATGTTTAACCTATCATAGTGGGTTGGGGGCGTGTAGGCATGATCCTCCGGACGTTTTATTAATTTGGTAAGTAAACTGTCACAGATGTGTATCTGAAAATATCCACATCCCTTTCCCCATTGCCAGACTTCCATATTGCCAGACTGGCAATCATTGCAGACCAAAGCACATGACCATTGACGTCATGTTTATAATATCGCATGACGTCATGTTTAACATATTGCATGACGTCATGTTTAACGTCAGTCGTTGATGCACCAGTTACCCTTACTCAAGTCTTGACGTCACATGCTTCCTCTCTGAAGATAAAAGTAAGAAATTTACATTTAATTAACTTGAGAAATACGCTTATTGATGCAAGTCTGAATTCGCGTACTATACGACGTATTGAAAAGTCTGAAACAGGCCGGACGAGGTAAACTCGGGACATTAACGCGGTCGACATAATGTCGTAAACATGAATAATTTTGGGCTTCGCTGCTCCAAGCTTAGTGATAATATACATGTGTGTTGTTTAATTTCTGCTCTGTGGTTCGTTTGTGGAGCTCTGCTCGTCTGTATTGTTTTTACGACTTTCGCGAAAGTTTACTTTGTTGATTTTTTTTTACTTTTTACTTTAATCGCCGCCTTTACCGAAAAAGTGATTACTAGATCTAGTGGACAACTTCGACGCGAGAATTGTCCAAAAAAAACACGCCATCTTGTTTTGGACTGTCCAATATGAAAAACATAAAGAATTTCGGGACGGTACAAAGTCCAATAAGATTAAGTATTGTACAATCACGTGGTACAAATACGAACCGCTGATTTGACTGTATATGTAGGTATATAATAAATAGTATTACTGTACACGACACGGTTCATTAACTTTTAAATAACAAACCAATTGATTTACCAAATGATGATAAGCTTGGTTTTCATGTTTGAATAGGCGGAATACTCCACCTAAAGAAGATCAGGGAGAGTTGGAGCTCATTGAAGTTTAATGTCTTGAAATCTCTGCTTGCTTATGATTTTAATAGTCGCAGATAATTTATTAAGATGAATGCAGATTATGTATTTGTAAAATAACTAATCAGAAAATCGAGATAATGTTTAACATGCCGAATAAAAGTCTTCATCGCAGTGTACATTATATATAACATTTAAACAATTAAATTAAAATACAGTGTGTATGAAATCCGTGGTATAAAATCCACATAATTGTTTTAAACTATACTCATTGATATTTTTTGAACCATGGTCATATACTTACAATATATATATCCATAAATCACAATTCAAGCAAAAACGTGTAGAAGGATTAATTGTTAGTACGTATTAGTCATACATAAAGCTGTGCGAACAACCGTGTTTTTATTTGTGTTTGGTTGTTAGACTATTTTAAGAAGGGCCCTTCACCCACCCTCCCACCCTGAGCCCACACTCCCTACAGAAAGTGTGTGTGTGTATGGGCAACTGTTTGGTATATAATCATCCTGTAAATTAACACATGCTCCACAAACAGTCAATACCTTTGATAAAACAGGGTCAGTGTCGGTAACCCTGTCTTCACCACCCTTTCTGTTGATTTTGCCTCTTTTATTGTATTATCAAGTCCTTGTTTGCAGTACAGTGCGGACGCTGTGGTTTCTATAGGACCCTATATCTCATTTTTTCATAAAGATTCTTAGAAAAATCTAAACTTCAAATTTTATAAAAAAATAAATAAACACATTTTTCTATTGATTTAGGACATTTTCTTAATAGTTTCAATAAGGTTAAGGATAAATAAGACATACAGCTAAATATGTGTCTTAAAATATATGGTGTGTGATGTCCCTGGGAGGTTCATAAGAATATTTAAAAATATGTAAACATCTTAAAGTTTGCCTTAAGTAATATTTCCCACTTAAGGTGCTTCAAGCATACGGGCCCAGGTCTTCAGTTATATATATATCTTTAAAATTATAACGCGTTACACAATGCAAGCGTATACATCACGTTTCGGTGTTATTATGCAGGCAAGATAGCAAGTCAATAAGTATATCTGATATAAAACACTGTGCCAGATTATTTGAACAGTAACACAACACCTCGAAGCTCCGTAATATGTAATACTGATTTTATTAAACTTGCTGTTACATAGACGATATTGCTATACGCTCGTTGAGGATCATACTAACAAATGCATTTCATATATTCCCAATATATTAAACAATAATAAACGTATGATTGTTCAATTACACTTGAGGTCTGGTTAGAATCTCAGACCCATAAGATGTATTTATGTATAGAAATATAATCATGACTTTTATATCTATATTGTCTCATGAAACGCATACAAATATTATTAAGGCATTCATCTTAATTCTTTCGAATTACATTATGCGTTTTCGGCAACATCATTTACAACGTTATATGTTTCATATATTATAGCGAAGACAAACTTCAAGCTTATTTTTTATTGCTAATCCTTTATAGAGAGCCCAAACAGTGCACAGTTGTGTGTGTATTTGCAAATACAGTTATCTCTCAATGCATGGGTCATTCAACATGACGTGCAACTTTGTTTGATCATTTAAGTAAAATGATTTGTAGGTACTGCCTGGGCTGGGACTTATTACTTAAAGTCCTTAGCCCCGCCATCAACAGGCAAATTTTACAACAGTTGTGCACAGTTTCTAAACCTACTGACGACAAATTATATATTACATAACTTTATATTTTGAGAATCCAAATGCTATAGACACAATATAAACGGCTTTAACCAGCCAGGCCAAACTGGAACGCCGAAATTGAGAGTTACCAACTCATACTTCTTTGTCAGCATAGTTTAAAAATCTGTAAATAAACCTATATTTTTTAATCGGCACATATACATAATTAAATGACCTGAACACCTGGATAGAGTTTTGATACACGGTTTTGTAGTGTAACGTTGCCTTTATTTGGCTGTATTACTATTAACAACAAGGTCGTAATGTAACGGGATGCAATTACGTAAAGTAACATCTTACCTGTCTCGTCATTGTGACAGTTGTAAACGAAACTTCCAATTAACGAATAAGAACAGATTCAAGTTTAACACGTTGTCTATGTGTATACACTGCCATTGTAAGTATTGAGAATCAGAAAAATAATTTATATAGTTCCTTATGACATAACGTTAAATAAAAAAAGGCACACGCAATAGATAGTCGATTAGTTAATTATTGAAAAGAAAACTACATAAACTATCTCTATATTCACGAAAAGCACACATGTACCTCACACTGTCAATGTTTCAATGTAAAAACATAAACACAGTGATCACATGCATTATTAACCATTGTAACGTCTGTTTAACAGTAATCGTAGTACTGGGAGTCAAAACGTCCGCATTCAAGTTAAATATAATAAGTATCAACCACTTGAGTGGTTGTAGATCTTTCAGACGATATCTGATCACCATGAGGACTAAAAGTATTTGTCATAGATCAAGCGTGTCAATGATAAATTCGTATACGCGAAGATACTATCTAAATGTATCTTAATACGTACTCGGTCTTATTATGTGTCGATATGTTATTTTGACTCTTGATTTATTCAATGATCGTCTGTTTACGTTAATCGTTCAAAAATAGATACATGTTTGCTGAATTTATCCATTTCTGCCAAATGTATTGGGTTTATAATTATGATACATATTCGCAAAGTTGACCCAGTATTGTCTAATGTATTGGGTTTATACTTGTACATGTACTGCCTAAAGTATATGGATTTATAATTATGATATATACGGTATATATGTTTTCTGCGTTAAAAAGTACTGGCTATCGTATTGCAGTTATACTTATGATATACATAACAGCGAAGCCTAATGTGTTTCGCTTATAATTATGATATATATCTGCTGAGTAAAAACCGTATGCATAACGTATTGGATATATAATCATGACTAATATTTTCTGAAAATACCCGGTACTGCCGAACGTATTGGGTTTATACTAACGATACATATTTTTTTACTGATCCTGAGTTACAACAGTACTGCATAATGTATTGGTTAATACATCCTGAGATGTTTCTAATTTTGTATTGTATATGGCTTTACAACAACATCTCGGTGTTTATTTGATTAGTTTCTCTGGATGCGGACTGTATTTTTAGAGTCTTTCTTTTGATGGGATGTAGTTTTGTTTACACTGTCTCGACTATTTGAGCGCTGAAGACAGGACAATAGCGAGGATTGTGTACACATAAAATCGATTCAAGCTAACCTGTAGGACGTATTGTCTGCTGACAGTCACAAGTCGGTAACCCAGTCTTCACAACCCTTTATGTTGTATTTTGTCTTTTTAATTGTATAATTAATTAAATATTGTTCCGTGTTTGTAGTACAGAGGGGACCTACGATGTCATTGCGTTTGGACGTTGTGGTTTCTATATGACATTATATCTCAATTTAGCTCGACTATTCGAAGAATAAAAAAAGCTTATGTAATCACAACGGCGTCGGCGTCGGCGTTTGCGTCGGCGTCTCACATCAAGGTTTGCTTGTAAGCTGTGTTTACAAAAAAATATAAAAGATTGGACCGGGAAAGTTGTATTCAAGAAGGACAGTCAACCACAAAACACAGAAACAAACACGCAAACAGACAAACAATAATGCAAAAGTAATAATAAATGCAAACGACATCACAAGCACAAAAGGGTTGACAACAGGGCTACCGCCTTGGAACGATCAGTGGCAAAGTAGGCCACTTTGAGTTTAAACCCGTTCTAGGGTGCATCAAACCTCAGATTTATCCTACTGTCATCCCATTAAAACAGGACAGTGTAAATAAAGAAATACCCGCCATGATCTTATCTCTAACCAACAAGGCAGCATCAATAGGCAATATAGGTAAAAGACAAATATGCTCGTGTAAATATAATATAAAAATTCAATAGCCTAGAAAGCCACAATGAAGGTACTCAATGACTTGGCAGAAGCCAGAGCAACAAGAGAATAAATCATTAAGGGCACGACAAGAAAGATCATAGACAAACATCAAACGCCAACGTCCCAATGGGCTGTAGGTAGGCGTCATCATAGGGTCCACAGCCTGTCCGGTCATCGTACAATTAAAGAGGAAAGCATAGTGTCGAACTGTAAAAGGGTCCACCTTGGTACCAAGCATGCAGTACGTTGCAAAATGATTGGTTCATAACCTCTTTTGATAAACTTTTTAACAAGTTTAACAACGATAGTATGAAAGTGATCATGACCAAGAATCTTACGAAGTTTATAAATCACATCACCATAGAAGTCAGGTTGTGATAGTCCTTGTCGCCGAAGACTCTTAAATTACTTTTATATTTGGAAAGAAGATCAGGGGTACGATAATAACCTTTTGCAAAGGTTTTACGAAGTTTATGGTAACGGTAACCCTGATTGAGTAGATTTTTAGTTAGACAAAGATTACGAATATTAAAGTCCTCAACTTGAAAAAGAATAAGTTCAGACACATACACCCCATATGAAGTTGCTTGGGGAACATCCCCATCCAAGTGGGGATAATTAACAATGTCAAAATTAAAATCATCTCTCTTGTCATAGATTTTGCTAATTATTTCACCATTTTCAATCGAGTGATCTAAATCAAGAAGAGAAGCGTTATTATCAGGTATATTAGCTTTGTTAAGTTGAAGTTCTTAAGGATAAATATTATTAACCATAATTGGAAAGAAAGGGTTGTCAATGTTCACTATGTCATCCAGATACCGAGAGGTGTCATTAAAGGCTTTAATAAACCCCCAGTGACCTACTTTTCTACTGACCGTTCCAAGGCGGTAGCCTTTTGTGTTTGTGATGTCGTTTACTTTTATTATTACGTTTGCCTTCTTCTTTGTCTGTTTGCATGTTTGTTTCTGTGTTTTGTGGTTGACTGTCCTCCTTAAATGCTATTTTTTCTGTCCAATATTTTTTATATTTCATTTCAATAACATCTGCCTGTGTATCTGGTGAAAGACTCAACATGAAATCTCTTTAATAGTAAAATAGAAACAAATCTGCGACAAGTGGTGCACAGTTCGTACCAACAGGGATACCAACAATTTGTCTATACACGGTGGTTCCATACCTGACAAGATATTATCTAATAGGAAGATGAATGATTCACAAACTTCATAGCAGTCCACATAGTATAATTGTTTAAACTGCCGTTTGTAAAAAACGCATTATTATTATTACATGCCAAAAATATAGTATTTTCTCTAGCGAATGTTTTTTGAATAAGAGAAATTAGCTTGTCTTTAACAAGGTGATGTGGTAAGGTTGTATATAGTGTAGAGAAGTCATAAGTGCTTATTGATGAAACTTGACCTTTAATGAAAATTTTATCAAGAAAGTCTCTTGAATTTTTTATAGACCAAAATAAATTAATCACAGAGTTTTATCACAATATAGTTTAACGTGATCTTTAACGGCAGTAAGACAATAAGTTAAAAAATTGGAGATGTTTGTTGTGGTGCAGGCTCTAGAATTCGATATAAAGCGAGCCTTATACAGATTTGTATGTAATTTAGGAATCCAGTACACAGTAGGCAGTTTAGTTTGCTTATCGTTTACACCAGTCTTGAAAGTAGTGCACGAGTGATATGTGCGTAAACAACATCATTCTCAGTAGAATTAACTGGAGTATACGAATTGGTGCTGACTAGTCTATTTCACTTACATTTCTTATCCTATCACAACCAAATTTGGCAATGGGCTTCCTTATAACATTCTTAAGGACTGCATAAGGAATGTTGGTTCCTGTAATCCATGGCCTCCCATGGAACCAACATTCTGATAGCCCTTATAATGTGTATATTTCACATCAAAGTATGCGTGTAAGTTGTGTTTACAAGCCTATATATCTTAAATGCCTTATCCTAGCACAACCAAATTTGCACATGAGCTTCTATATTGCATTATATTAAGGGCTGTTCAAGTAATTTTGGTTCCTGTAACAACTGGGCTCCCATGGAACTCAAATTCTAAAATGTGTATAATTTCACATCAAATTTTGCGTGTAAAGCTGTGTTATAGGAGTATATCTCTTACATTTCTTGTCCTAGCTCAACTAAATTTGGGAATTGGTTTCGATATAGTAAGTTGTAAAGGGTTGGGTAAGTAATATTGTCTTCTGCAAATTCTGGGCTCCCATGGAACCCAAATTGTGATGGCCCATGACATGTGCAATAAAGGCAGTTCTAGGTTTGCATGTAACCTGTTGTATATATCTATAATTTTATTTTATTCATAACCTTTTATTCATAACTTCCCCATATTGGGGCATAGATATATGCAACAGGTATATACAAGAAATGTAAGACATGGTAGGTACTGGCTATATAATCTATTATTCTCTGAAAAATCGAATAGTCGTGCTGCTCTGTTCTCCGACAGCCCTTGTTATACTCATGATCAATACATGCTGAGTTAAACCAGTGCTACATATTGTATTGGGTTTATAATAAGGATAACTATTACCATGATTACTGATTTATAATCATGATACATATTTGCTGAGTTAAAACAGTACTGCGTAATATATTGGGTTTATAATCATCATACATATTTGCTGAGTTAAAACAGTCATGCCTGACGCATTGTTTTTATAATTATGATACATATTTGCTGTTTTAAAGCAGTACTGCGTAATGTTTTGGGTTTATAATTATGATATATAAATGCTGAGTTAAAACATTCATGCCTGACGTATTGAATTTAGAATCATGATACATAATTGCTGAGTTAGAACCAGTGCTGTCTATTATATTATATTTATATACTTATATGTGATCTAGTGCTCAGTTTATTTCATGACAATTATATTTACAACTTACTGATCGGGATGTTTAATTATCATATCATCCACTATAGATTACGCCCTCAGCCAACCCTCATCGCCCGATTGAGGAAAGAAATAGTGTACACTTTTTGAAAAGTTCACCCAAATAACAATTTATCAATGTTGCAAATTCATTCATTTGACCATTCACGCTGACTTGCACGTACGCTACTATGATGATAGCATGATTCGTGTATAATAAGTATACAAGGAACAACATGAGTTCCATAAATGACGTGCATATGCCGTGCTGAATTATTGCATTTGATATTACTTTAACAATTTGAAACAGACACACACACGCACACGATGCATTCAGTATTATAACCCAGTGTCCAGTATAAGCCAAAACATTCATTATTATAACCCAGTGCCCAATATAAGCCACAGCTTTCAGTATTATAACCCAGTGCCCAATATAAGCTATAACATTCAATATTATAACCCAGTGCCCAATATAAGCCAAAACATGTTAAATATGATTTAAGGAGCAAAGTACAAATCGCGTGAGTTTGTTTCTTATACTAATATTGATTTTCCTTTATAATACTAGTATGTGATAATGTATGTGCTCAATTAAAAGAAACACGCTCCAATTATTATTGTCGTACTTAACCCCCGCTGACATGACACTCATCAGAGTATTGTTTAATTTACAATTATTAAGATATATGTATTATACCTGTAACACCTTCTTTTACATTTTAAAACATGCATCATTAAGCCACCATATGTCTCACAATATTTCAGGGATTTCCCTAAACTTAACGTATTCTTGTTTACAGACACTCTCGTTTCGCTTAACAAGGAAACAATAAAGGTATATACAACGAGACGTCTCACCTACATGTACCACGGATGCAGTAGCTATACATCTACATTACAACAGATGAATGAAAATGCGCATCAAAGACCAGTTGTGAATCAGCTATGTCTTGTCATTTAATAGTAACAATAACAGTACGAGAGGTGTTCAACTTATAATTGAACACTTTTGTTTAAGATGTTATTTTTCAGCGGAAGTGATAATCATAAAAAATGCGTGATTTAATGATGTGAAACTGTCATTTAGAACGTATGCATTTAAAAATAATCTCCAATTTCACGCGGTTCGTTTTAAATTACATTTTGAATTAGGTGTACACTATTTTCCAATTTTAAACCTATATGTTTCTGTTGCCGTGAAGTTTTACCTTAAACCAAATAATTCCACTAAATGCATATCATAATTGTTTAAAACTGTGTTTAAATATGATCGTATGTTTTATTTTAAGACAAAAATATAGATGTTGAATTAAAAGCTCGACTTTTTGCCTCAGTATGAAGAAACTGACAGATAATAGGACAGTTTGCTCTTATGTTACTGATAATTTCATAAATTAAACAAAATAACTGTTTTAATCATATTTTGTGATACAAAAAATGAACAGTTATTGCTGAAGTATACCATATACCTTATAAAGATATCTTTGGTAAAACTTTATATTATTTTTATCATTATTTGCAAATGTGTCTGTTTTGCCCCTAAATATTAAGTTATATATTGTTTCTATCTTTTCTTTTAAGAAACTTATGAAACTTGTTATTTTTATAGCGGAGGAAATCACAAAAATTCCTGCAGTTGATGTTTGAACTAGAAGCTTTCGTAAAGTTAATCATTTTCATAGTTGAATTTCATGTTAATTTCGCTGAAATCATGAAAATCGACAAATTACAAAAAAATGCATATTACACTTTCTTTACGTTCAGACATGGCACATATCTGAATACTACAACCTTAAACGACACTTTAAAAGCATTTGTGTTAACATTTGTATTGCAGTTTTTTTTGTAATTGAAGGTTTTTGCTTCAAAATGTCATTCTCTACCCTTTATCAAAAATACGAATGCAGCAACATTAGGAAGCACATTCTAGTGCATGTCATAATGTTTCATATCGAAGGAATCATTAGACTTGACATTAAAATCAACATATTCGGCGAGAATTTCAAGATAGTTGATTCAGTTACACAATGAAAGTGTTCAATTATAAGTTGAACACCTCTCGTATATCGTACACCATAAAGAGGAACTATCATGAACGCAATACATCCATTTATCTAGCGATATGACACCAGCATTTTAAATTGCCGTATACATGTATTAAAGTGTTTCTGTCAGCGTGTAACCAAACCCGTTTTATATTATTAGTATTTCAATAAAATCTTACGAAAGTTAATTACAAGCTGGCGTTTACACATACATACGAGAAGTTATCTTTGTTTATGCTCAAAATATCATTTATGTGTTAATAATACATTGTGCATTGTGTAGATGTATTTGCTAATGGCGTTTAACTGACGATTCGTATTGTTGCAACTATAGGTATCACAAAACGGGTAAACTGACATATAGCTTGCGAAGAATGGAGCATGCATGGTACCTATTTGGCGATTCCAAAATTAATGATGTGTTTGAGCCTATTCATAGCTGGACATATCTGACATCTATCTTTATGCTTTGTAATCACATTATTTACATTATTCCAGCTATGATTACTGTTTGTTGCATCATTCATACAATTACTTACATGTTACCCAACACTAAACGTGTTTCTGAACCACCAGGAAATATTTCGCGTATAATAGTATGTCTGTCCCCACCAATTGCACGTTCGGACACACAACACGGTGTACGGTTTATTGTTCGAAATATGTAACTACATTCAATGTTTTCGATATTAATGTCGCTTCACAAATACATGTAAGAAGTCTGTCAAATCTTGACTAGAGTTTCATTTGGGTACGACACCGACACCCATATACTCGTCAAACCCTAGAACCTGGTTGAAAGCTCCAACGGCCTTTTTTGCCACTGACCGTTCCAATGCGGTAGCCTTATTGTCAATCCTTGTGTGTGTGTGATGTCTTATCTTGCCCTTTATTCATCTTTATATAAAGTTGTTCTTTGTTTCTTTGTGTGTTTGTGTCTGACTGTCGTCCTTGAGTGAGTGCTACTTTTCCTCATCAAATTTTATATCTGCATTTACACTAACATTCAGAGCGTAAAAGTAAAAGTAATACTTTTATACAGACGTAGGTCATCACTACCGGTTATGACATAATAATGTTACTCTATATTGTGTTCCACTTATAATCTCACTCGACAAAATATGTAGACTCTTCAAAGAACAAAAATAGATTTGTCTATATGGGAGTTGTATATTTATGGCAAACGTGTGTCATCATGATAGGCATTAAGACATTGACATTGTGTTTGCCCCAAGTTAGTTACTGTACTGTTTAGGAAAATTTCATTTATTTAGCTCCGTTCCTGGTTCATCGATACTGATCAGTTTCTGTTAAATATCAATCTTTACCGTTAGGCACAGATTCATGTGCTGCTGAAACAAACAGCTTTCTAGCATGGGTAAAATATTACTGAAATATTTTTTCCAACATTACTAAGTTTCTAAACAAAATCAGTAACCCTACAATTTCTAAACAAAATAAGTAACCCTACCATTAAAAGGGTTGATGCACTTTTTCAAACATATTTATTTTAAAGGGCTCTGACAAACGTGCAAAAAGCGGACCGAATTATCAAAATGCCACGAAAATCAAAGGAGATATGACCTATTGAAAATGTGCAAAGAAACATAAATGGAGGCGGCCATCTTTGAACAATGACGTCATCGCGCCTTTTTACCTTAGATGGCATATGGACGAAATGTCTTTCAAAGCCAAAGAAAAGTGTTTTTCGTTGCTTTAACATACATTTTGTCAATTTGTCGGAAAAGGCGCGATGACGTCATCGTTCAAAGATGGTCGCCTCTATTTATATTCTTTTCAACTTTTCAATAGGTCACATCTCCTTTAAATTTCATTACATTTTGATAATTCTTTCATCTTTTTTCAAGTTTTTCAGAGCCCTTTTAAATAAATAGTGTTTGAAAACAGTGCATCAACCCCTTTAATAATTGTTATCCTCGTAGAAATCATTGTTTTGACATCGGGATTGAATTAAATGAGTCTTCTACTTTTCTAGCTTGTAAGCTTCTAATGATTCCATGTTTCAGTGTTTACATTCACACTAGCGTTGGTTTAGTTCTGTGTGGTGGCTGTAAAATACCGTCCCGACTACAATTCAGTAGTGTTATTACTTACTGGTGCTATGGGATCTGCACGCCCACTATGTGTGGCTTTAAAGCCAAATACCGCTTAGGCCGGTACTAACGGGCGTGAGAGGTGTTGCACCTTATATTACCTACCATGAACGGACTCAATTACAACGAGTCTGCTACATTTCTTTCTTTGGTTGTTGCTTCCAAGGTATGTATTGATTCGCAAGTGAGCGTGACCAAGTCTTATTCCAGAGCCAGTTTCGACTTTACTACATAATTTATCTTATCATATTGGGATAACGGAGTAGTATCTCAAACAAAGAAAATTATGAAAGTACACTTGGATGGACAAAACGTGGCAATAATTTCTCACTTACTCATTTACTCAGAAGAGAAATAATGAACGACTGTTTCCTGGTAAACGTGAAAGCAATACCATACTGTCATGAACGTTATCGTTCAATCAACCTGCTTTAAAGTAAGGAAAATATATATTAAATATTAAATGCCACAGAAGCTCAGCATGAGAAACGACTGATATAAGCGCATATCATATAAATGAAACACACGTCTGCAGTGTGAGAAATAAGGAAGTATATGTTGATTTTACAAATAAACAATATTACTTTATTATGCTCAATTTAAATATAGTATTGAATGTATATGTGATTTTTTATAATACTATAAATATACTTACATTGTACTTACCTTATATTATTTACGTATTTTGCATATCGGTTCAGTTTGTTTAATTACTAAACAAATATCTGAAGGTCATTTCCTTTCATAGTTTGATAACGTAGTACATGTTGATGCATAGTAATGACAATGGCGTAAATGCATTTGGTGGTTAGAGATAACATTGTTATGTCCCTTTACCAACATTATTTAATTTGAAAGGAAGTTTTATACATATAACCACTGGTAAAGGTAATAGTATGTGCACCTATTAAACTAAGTGTATTATTTTAAAACTCATCATTTGCTAGCACCAAGTGGTAGGGCATCCGCCATGAAAACAGGAGGTCGCTGGTTCAACCCCCGGCCGGGTCATACCAAATACTTTATAAAAAGTGATACTAATATATGCTTTGCTAAACGGGAAAGCTTGGACGCATCGGCCCAGTGTAAGTATAATGTGACTGGTCGGGCTATCATGTCATGTGTCTGCAGCGTGATATTCCAGAATTGCAGCACTGTAAACATAACGATAAATGTCGAACAGGACATATAGCAATCCAGCACCAGTCAACCAAACACACGTACAGAAATTAACAAAACAAAGATGAATGACACACTAGTTATGACTTCACAAACATAAAACGGATTGACAATATGTAACCGCATTGGAACTGTCAGTGGCAGATGAAAGGGCCGTATTTAAAGCTGCATAATCTATATTTGAAAATGTAAATAGCCATCTCAACATATATGTATAATCTATTTGCTATGCAGTACATGGTGTAACTTGTGTGGATTTGTTTATGGTCCCTACCTGACTTTTTGACTTTATTGAAATGAATTGGGAATTGGTAATTCGGTTTTCGACTGTTGAGTTTTAAGTCAAGAAACGACTGCAACGAGATATATACAGATCTTGATACTGCAGAGAATTGCATCAATACACGCACTTTGCTCGGTTCGATTACTTTGGCTCATGCAGGACTGTCCAATCGTACACTATAACTGAATATATACTGAAAAGGTGATCGCTTGGAAATAACTAACACAGACATGATATAAAAGTAGCAGACTCGGTTTTATTGAGTCTGTTCATGAAAGGTATTGCTTAGATGCAACGCCTCCTAGCAATGGCTCTATCATGAGGTACATGTAAATGTACAGACATAAACATAGTCCTTTTATAAACCTGCTTCAATTCTCACTACATATCACCCTTCTATTGAAAAAAATACAAAATAGATTCACAAACTATAAAGTATAATTGTGACATTACAATAATCCACCAAGCACATGTAACTATCTTATGTGGAACATGTCATATGTTACAATGTATGAGTAGTGTGATAACGGGTTATATGGAACATGACATATGTTACAATGTATGAGTAGTGTGATAACGGGTTATATGTAACATGTCATATGTTACAATGTATGAGTAGTGCGATAACGGGTTATATGGAACATGTCATATGTTACAATGTATGAGTAGTGTGATAACGGGTTATATGGAACATGACATATGTTAAATGTATGAGTAGTGTGATAACGGGTTATATGGAACATGTCATATGTTACAATGTATGAGTAGTGTGATAACGGGTTATATGGAACATGACTTATGTTAAATGTATGAGTAGTGTGATAACGGGTTATATGGAACATGACATATGTTACAATGTATGAGTAGTGTGATAACGGGTTATATGGAACATGACATATGTTAAATGTATGAGTAGTGTGATAACGGGTTATATGGAACATGACATATGTTAAATGTATGAGTAGTGTGATAACGGGTTAAATGGAAAATGACGTATGTTACAATGTATGAGTAGTGTAATAACGGGTTCTATGGAGCATGCCATATGTTACAATGTATGACTAGTGTGATAACGGGTTATATGGAACATGTCATATATTACAATGTATGAGTAGTGTGATAGCGGGTTATATGGAACATGACATGTGTTACAATGTATGAGTAGTGTGATTCTAGCGTTATGGAACATGACATATGTTAAATGTATGAGTAGTGTGATAACGGGTTATATGGAACATGTCATATGTTACAATGTATGAGTAGTGTGATAACGGGTTATATGGAACATGACATATGTTAAATGTATGAGTAGTGTGATAACGGGTTATATGGAACATGACATATGTTAAATGTATGAGTAGTGTGATAAAGGGTTAATAGATGGAAACAAATAAGAATAAAAGTCGATCAGGAAATGCAGCTTTCACACCCAGAAAGATGCAAAAGGACAAACATGAATGGCAAATTTAACAAAGAATAAAGTCATATGACGTCACAAACACAACAAAGGGTTGACAATAGGGCTACCGCCTTGGAACTGTCAGTGGCAAAAAGGCCGCTGGGCTTTTAAACCAGGTATTGATGCTGCCTTGTTGGTTAGAGATTATATCATGGCGGGAATTTCTTTATTTACACTGTCCTGTTTTAATGGGTTGACAGTAGGGTAAGTGTGAGGTTTGGTGCACCCTAGAACCGGTTTAAACCCCCAGTGGCCTTTGTTGCCACTGACCAATCCTTTTGTGTTAGTGATGTCGTTTGCGTTTTTTATTACTTTTGCCTTCTCGTTTGTCTGTTTGCGTGTGAGGTTTGGTGCACCCTAGAACCGGTTTAAACCCCCAGTGGCCTACTTTGCCACTGACCGTTCCAAGGCGGTAGCCTATTGTCAACCCTTTTGTGTTTGGGATGTCGTTTGCATTTTTTATTAATTTTGCCTTTTCGTTTGTTTGTTTGCGTGTTTGTTTTTGTGTTTTGTGGTTGACTGTCGTCCTTGAATGCTGCTTTCCCTATCCGATAATTGTATCCTTCTTCGTAAAACCTTTGAACATTTTATTATCGTAATCCTGATTTTCTTTCCAAATATAAAAGTAATTTAAGGACTCTTCTGCGACAAGGACTATCACAACCGAGGGCGTGAGCGGTAGCTAGCATATTTCACTACTGCTCATGAACAGTCTCAATCAAACCGAGACTGCAATATTTCGTATGTGTCGTGCTCGGCCGTTTCCAAAGGTCCATTATCATACTCTTTTCTATGGTGATGTGATTTATAAACTTCGTAAGATTCTTGGTCATGATCACTTTCATACTAACTTTGTTAAACTTGTTAAAAAGTTTATCAAAAGAGGTTATGACCCTATCATTTTGCAAAGTACTGCATGCTTGGTGGTGGACCCTTTTACAGTTCGCCACTATGCTTTCCTCTTTAATTGTACGATGACCGGACAGGCTGTGGACCCTATGATGACGCCTACCTAAAGCCTATTAGGACTGTGGCGTTTGAGTTTGTCTATGATCTTTCTTGTCGTGCTCTTAATACTGCTCTGGCTTCTGCCAAATCATTGAGTATCTTCATTGTGGCTTTCTAGGCTATTGTTTTTTTTTTGTATTATATTTACACGAGCATTATTGTGTTTTACTTATATTGCCTATTGATGCTGCCTTGTTGGTTAGAGATTAGATCATGGCGGGGATTTCTTTATTTACACTGTCCTGTTTTAATGGGATGACAGTAGGGTAAGTGTGAGGTTTGGTGCACCCTTGAA
The DNA here is from genome assembly GCA_037043455.1 of Cyrtodaria siliqua. Lineage (NCBI taxonomy): Eukaryota > Metazoa > Mollusca > Bivalvia > Adapedonta > Hiatellidae > Cyrtodaria > Cyrtodaria siliqua. Next base: position 35,253 of record JAWPHD010002056.1, on the reverse strand, counting down.
CCGGTTTAAACCCCCCAGTGGCCTACTTTGCCACTGACCATTCCAAGGCGGTAGCCCTATTGTCAACCCTTTTGTGTTTGTGATGTCGTTTGCATTTATTATAGCTTTTGCCTTCTTGTTTGTTTGTTTGCGTGTTTGTTTCTGTGTTTTGTGGTTGACTGTCCTCATTGAATGCTACTTTCCCTGTCCGATCTTTTTATATTTCTTTCTTTCGATCAGAAAGATGTTCATAACTAGGAAACAAAACAGTGTCGAAAGTTGGTTTTGAAGTGTTAGATTATATAATGACATATTGAAAGACTTTTTGTCCCGTCAATGGGATAGGATATATAGACTTTCGGCTGGTGATGTACGAAAGGCACCTAAGGCGAGTCGTAATCCTTGATTATGTAAAGGATCGAGCATCTGCAAGTATGACTTGCGAGTCGATACATATACTATTGAGCTGTAGCCCAGCTTGGATCTGATAAGAGTTCTATAAAGTTGTAAAAGTAATTTACGATCCGCTCCTCAATTAGTGTTTGCAACAACTTTAATTAAATTAATAGCGTTAAGGCACCTGGCCTTCAAGTATTTAAGGTGTGGTATAAACGTTAATTTACGGTCGAAAATAAGACCAAGGAATTTTGTCTCATCCACTACTGGTATTAGTGACCAATCCATTGTTAGATGAGGGATTCATGATGTTTACGTAGTTGACAATGAAGTAGTGTGATATTAGTGTATGTGTAACATGACATATGAGTAGGGTGGTACTACTGTATGTGGGACATGTCATATGTTACAATTTATGGGCAGTGTGGCACTAGCGTATGCGGGAAATTTCATATGTTACAATGTATGTTTAGTGTGTTAATAACGTATATAGAGCATGTCATATGTTACAGTGTATAAGTAGTGTGGTACTAGGATATGTGGGGCATGTTATATGTTACAATGTATGAGTAGTGTGGTACTAGCATATGTGGGGCATGTCATATGTTACAATATATGAGTAGTGTGATACTAGCGTATGTGGAACATGCTTTATGTTACCATGTATGAGTATTGTGATACTGGCGTATGTGGGACATGTGATGTATATGAAACTTAACCTGTGTTACAGTGTATGAGTAGTGTGATACTAGCGTATATGGAATATGACGTATGTTGCAATGTATGATTAGTGTGGTACTAGTTTATGTGGGTCATGTCATATGTTACAATGAATGAGTAGTGTGATACTAGTGTCGCTGGGTTCGCCTATAAGACGCATCGGTATTTTGTGATGAATATACTTATATAATTAGCATCATCCAAATGGTCTCGTTTAATTCGTACTATGTACAACAAGCTTCCAAAATAGACTACACAATGATGTACGTGCTAACGGTAATATCATGATTGAAGTCGTGCATTTAACGAATTATGGTTTACAAAAATTAAAGTATTGATACGTTTGTAAAATGTAAACCCTGGTAAATGATATAATATATAAACAGAACAGGTATATATAACATGTTGTTAATTGACACACAGATGCAATGCCCAAAGAATACTAAATTCAATGCATTTTTTCAGTAAACTTACTACGAATATTCTGTAAACTCGTGGTTTGTCGTGGTTTGTCGTTGTTTTCTGATTCTGTAAATAAAATACAGTAGTGATTCCATAAGTAATATGAACATATTCAATTGTTAGAAAATTAAATGTAAGTGTAATGATAGATCTACATAACATAAATTGAAATAGTAAAACAATAATATGTCTACACGAAATCAAAAGTCCAGTAATGTATATGTTGTGTAAGGAGTCTAACTTATGCTATTTATTCAATTAGTGTTTTAACTTAAAACTAACAAAAAACATGTTTTATGTACTGCCTGGAAAATACGTAAAAACAAAGACAAAGTTGGGTGATTGCGGTGTTTTTGTTTACTGGTAGGAAAATATAGTTATTGCAAACCCCAATGTAACTCCGGATTGTCTTTGCTAACTGGGTAATTGACTTATTCGGAAAACGTAAGGTATATTATGTTGATATCCAGCAGAGAGGCTGTAATCGCTTAACTGAAAAGAACGCCACTATAAGCGTCATGTTGCCTACCCTAAGCAGAATGCTAGGCAGAAGACATAACAGGTCAAACGCGATAAAATATGCTATTGGTTTAAATTGTTGGATATAGTATGACAGGAATTTCATTATATACACTGTTTCGTTCAACTGGGATGACAATAGGACAAGAATACAGTTTCGTGTACCCTGGAATCTGGTTTAAACCCACAGTGGCCTTTTTTGCCACTGATTGTTCGAAGGCGGTACATCTAGTGTCGACCCTATTGTGTTTATGGTGTCGCAGATATTTAATATTTTGCGTGATTGTTGTTTGTTATGAAAGCCTACTTTCAAACATATGTCGCGTGTTTAACATGTTCTTAGTTCACATTCGAATAACTATTAACGTACTTGTTTTTCACTCAGATGCAATGATTGAATTTGACGATAGCAACAACTGCAACATGCAATAGCCTAGTTCATTAGCCTTACATCATATTGTCCAAGCAACACCAACATTCGACGTATACACTTACCGTATTAATAGTATTACGACGAGCACAGTGTTTACAACAGCAAGAATCACAAGCGCCCCTCCGACACCGGCATATATGCCGACAATGGTGACAACAGCAATCATCCCAAGCACCCCTCCGACACCGGCATATATGCCGACAATGGTTACAACAGCAATCATCCCAAGCACCACTCCGACACCGGCATATATGCCGACAATGGTTACAACAGCAATCATCCCAAGCACCCCTCCGACACCGGCATATATGCCGACATTGGTGCTGGCTGAAACAGTAGCTGAAGCTTCGGAAACTGAAACTAAAATAATCGAAGAACAGCATCATGTTTATTTTTGCCATATGTTCTATTTATGTTTGCACAACATCGATACATTTCAGTGAACGCTGATAAGGCAATAAGGCCTACTAGATAGTCAATAAGGGCGTGTTTATGTGTGCACAACCTCGCAACCCTGTCGTTAGATCTCAAATTGCCATGGCAGTGTAAATAAAAGTACCCCCATCAAAAGGAAATCCACAAGTCCACACCCAGAGAAATTAGGAGACGATACGTGTATATCTTATTGTAAAACTACATAAAAAACGTAAAAAGAAACACCTTAGGTTGTATCAAGAATTGTACTGAACAACCACAACATATGTAGCCAAAGAGACAACAAATATAGGGTACGACCAGAAAACTCAAGGAACTAAAGTTAATCCTCCCCTATCAGAGTTTCAGAAGGTTCAATCATAGAGTCCCAGGAGGTTTTGCGGTCTTCGCACAAGAGAAAAGTGAAATGTAGTGAATGTAGAGGGGTCAATAACCAAGCATTAGGAGCGTTGTAATACTAAAGCGTCGTATCCTTTTCCGGAAAATTTCCTTTTTAATTTTGTAAAGCGGTTAGAACCTTTTATTTTTCGAGATTGTTAGGTTGGTGTTGTATTAATTTTCCAGAAGTATTTTTCTATAGGATCTTTTTTCTCATTTTTCGTTCCGGCGATAGACTTTTGAAAATATCTATGTATTTTGCTAAAGTGACGAATTTTACTTTTATTAAATTGATTTCTATCATTGAACTTCTTACATAAAGTTTGTCATCTCTCTTATCATAGATTTTAGAATGTATGTGTTCATTTTAAATAGAGAGCTGACGATCGAGGATTGCTGCTATGGTATCCGAACTGTTGACTTCATTCAACGTGAGCTCTGGTGAATAAATAGAAGTGACGAACAAAGAACGGGTTATCAATATTGACTATGTCATCCAGATAACGGGATGTATTATTAAAGGCATCAATGAAAGTACTCAATGCCTTGGCAGAATGCAGAGCAATAGGAGATTGAGTCACTAAGGGCACGACAAGAAAAGATTGGAGACAAACATCAAGCATTACAGGCTTCTCAGGATTGAGGCAGACGTCATCATAGGGTCCGTCCACACTCTGTCCGGTCAAAGCATAATAGAAGAGATAAGCATAGTGGCAAACTGTAAATGGGTCAGCTACTGAACATGTAGTGCATTGCAAATGATAGTCAAGGTGGGATAGTCCTTATTGCAGAAGAGTTCTGAAATTGAATTTATACTTCAAAAGGAGATCAGGGATACGATACTAAACTGTTGTAGAGGTTTTTCGAAGTTTATGATAACGTAGCCGTGATTGAGTAGCTATTTAGTTCTATGCATAGTAAAGTCGTCAACTCGACCAAAAGCTTTAAATAATATGACCGATCTGGGTCACCGGAAACACTTCATTCTGTTCTGATTTGTTATCTAACTTTGGGTTAAATAACGGTTAGTTATTCAAATTGACCTTTTTCTTGCTTTTCTTAATCTATCTTTTTAATATGTGACATGGATGAGCAGTTTTTTGTATTTTATAAAATATATATTAAGCATTAAATACAGGATATAATAAATCGTTACATTGTTGACAATAGATCCCAGTATACCCAGTATCACACCCCACCTGTGCTAGGAAGTTTAAACAAGTTCTCTTATTGGGAACATACAAAAAAAAGGAAATTGTATCATTATGGGCTAATTTGTGCATAAATTGTGGTAATTGTATCAACAGATTTTGTAAAAAAATATAGGTTTTACATAAAGATGAGCTTTAAATGTTATTATAATTAAATGTTCTTTACTTTAATACAATTTTAGCAGAATTGTGACCAATGAATAACTGATTAGAATTCAGAATGTCTTATTTAGCTATTTCCTGGACTTGTTCAACTTTTTGGACAGATTGACATGATGGTGGCATTACAAATTATTTTTTAAAATTTTAACAATTATGGTGACTTACCATTATTTTTGTATTTTCTGTCTATATATATAACAGACATACTGTACAAAAAGTTTAAAGAAAATCTCTTATGCAGAAAAAACTATAACAAATGTCTTTAAATTACTTTTATATCTGGAAAGAATTATATCATTAGCTGATTTTCAGCAGGAACTATAATCTACTGATGCGTTTTCATTGACTGTCAATTTTAACAACAGTCTAGATAGTTTGCGAAATGTAATCATTAAACAAGCATACTTGTTTCGCCACTGAGTACGTCGTAATTAACAAAGCTGAATTGTATAAATATTCACATGTTCATTTGCGCCAGTTTATCTTACATATTACACAGTTATACATGCAATTTCATTTCAGAATACAAGGTTTGGTGAAGTTTGTGATACCTTTTTAGGAAACATGACAGAATTGATCCCGTACATAAAAAAAGTTGGCTGCTTTTAAAAAGCATCCAGTGGATAGGTATAACGTAGGGCCATACGGTTATGAAAGAGAAGTACAATTGGGAGGGAAAATAACAAGAAGATTGTAATACAAGGTATACATATTTTCATGCTACCGCATCAGCAATGGGACCAGGAATGTAATAAATTCATATAGTCCGCACATTCGGGTCATTTCGGACATTTCGTCTCTATTCGGGTACACGATCTGTGTTTTTGGACCTACCTAATGTACGACGTCTAAAAGTTTCCGAATAATCTCATTTGCTAAATGTGTTTACAGACTAATACCATTTCACTAATATTTAATCAGTAAGTAACATGTTGTCAGTTTTGTTATAGATTTCTAGAAGCGACTTTATTGGTATTCGCAATTCATAAAAAAATAACATTCCAAAACAACTGTTTGAGACTTTTATTTAAATGGCACATGCGTGATTATACTTTTCCCTCTATATGTTTTAAACAGAAGGTAGTGAGTTTGTTTGAACCCGGTCCTCTCGCGTCATACCATAAAAGTCCACACGTGGACAAACTGAACCTTTTTTCTATATTCTGCATGACACATAGCTTAGTATTATTCGATAACCGGACTGTCCTACTGTAAAACGTAAATCAACGAACTAGTTTTACGGAAATCGACGAAAGTGTTTCATAATCATATAGTATAGGAAATAACATGTCAAATGTTGGGTATGATAAAATATATCGTGGATTGCTCTTGATTATATAAAAAAAAGTATGATAATGGACCTTTGGAAACGGCCGAGCACGACACATACGAAATATTGCAGTCTCGGTTTGATTGAGACTGTTCATGAGCGGTAGTGAAATATGCTAGCTACCGCTCAGCCCTCTAGCCCCGGGTTGAGCAGAACTCAATATTCATCAAATAAATAGTACACAATTTTAACCATCCCAAAGATGGCAAGCATACGGCGGTGGACATGGAGTTTTATGCTTCCCCATGTCTAACGGCATATAGTCCCAGTATCTAATAAAATTAAATGCTCCGAAGAGCGAAATAGACATAATGGAATTTAGTTGGGAGCAGCGGTTATGAAGCCTGCGTATCACAAGTAACAGCCAAAAGACTAAATTAAAAAGCAGACAACATATCCTATAAGTGGTTAAACAATACCCAGAGCCTTTTATAGGCCGGAGTAGTAGAACCACCGAATCAAAAATTAAGTAAGAAAACAAAAGAAATTGAAAATGTACCACCGATAACTAAATATAAGTATCGGGCTCAGCGATCTCCAAAGATCGAATGAATAACAGTACTGATTGCAAGCGCGGGGAGACGTTTTACTGCCGCCACACTGCACAAGCAACGCCACTGTGCTATAAAAAAGTATGATAATGGACCTTTGGAAACGGCCGAGCACGACACATACGAAATATTGCAGTCTCGGTTTGATTGAGACTGTTCATGAGCGGTAGTGAAATATTTCATAACCATCATATAAGTTGGAGGTTATGAAAAGAAATTCTCACTTAATATAATGGAATCTATTACAAAATAACAAATACGTCATACCTATGTTAGACGCATTGGTGCATGCACAATCCATTCGAGAATAATTTCTGTGTCGTACAACACCAACAATCACATATTATGTAGATACCGTATATCATTGTATATCTTTGTTGCATTGCTTGCACGATTATATTTGTCCAGTAAGCTCATATTGGCCAAATTTAACTCGTAATAGTCCAGTTCAGTCCGTATTGGCCCAGTTCAGCTCGTATTGACTCAGTTCAGCTCGTATTAGTCCAGTTCAGGTCGTATTGGGATAGTTCAGCTCGAATTGCGCTAGTTCAGCTCGTATTGGCCCAATGCAGCTCGTATTTGCACAGTTCGAATAGCGGTGTTCCAATTCAGCCCGTAGTGGTGCAGTGCAGCTCGTATTGTCCTTGTTTCCCCATTTAGTAGATGATATAACATAATGTTATACTGAATTATTCATATGAATCGATGTATCATGAACAAATAAGTTCATGCTAATTTGTGTTAGTTTTGAAAGCTTGTGAATACTCCTGTTAGACTTGTATACCTCTACCTATATTAGATATATGTCTGTCATATCGACGCCTTAATAATATGGTATAGCTTCTAATAACAACTAGGTAAATAGGACATAGTTATGCCTAATATCATGCTTAATTAATATTGCTTCTGCATTACTTAAATACATAGAGAATACTAAATGGGTATTTTCATATTACACCCTATATGAGGCCTGAGACACCATATCAGCCCGAGAGCTTTAGGTCTCACTAAACAGTTATTTCCATTGCCAGTCACGGTAGGAACTTTATGGAGCTTAAAAAAAAGATCTGTGTTATTCGGTTCTTGCTTATTTCTTAAAATGTGCAAATATTTTCTCTTTTTTTGTTGCAGGTGACAAGAATGGGACAAGTTCATGATTTCATACAGGTTAGGATATGCCTGAATGTTTCTGAGCCCAGATCTGAGAATCTAATACTGGGTAGTGATACATTTGAAAATGTCATTGAAATGGACAAATTCAAGAGGGTCTCTTCAAACTATTGATATTAAAAAAAAGCAAATTGGTCTACCCGGTGTTTTTTGTTGGATATTTCGTGCAACAGACATCAAGTTTCACAAAGAAAATATTTTTAAGAAAATTCATTAAGTTCTACAGTGGTCCAGAGGGGTCCTGCTACATATGCAGAGCTATGTAAAATTAACTGTGTTGTGAGACGTTTAGCTCGATGGCTGATATGGATCGAGGTCCTAATATAGGGTGTGATATGAAAATAAACATTTTTTTATTCTATTTATCATATACTTCAGCAATGACTTTGTTGAACTGTTAACTTCAGCTAACTTACTACGCTGTTTTGCAGGGAGAAAACAATAATATTATTAATAGATGTAATCCCATTCTACTTTTAATTTACAATAACTTCTAAAGTACTTAACCGATTTCAATAAAACCACGACTCCTTTCCTTAGATAAACTATTTACAAGCGAAAACACTAACTTTAATACCAAGTTTCTGAAAAATACTAGGCGGATTATCATTAAGTGTAGATCATTTTTTTGTTAGAATATGTCTATCATTACCATGATTACGTGGTCCCGCCTTAATTCCATTTAGAGAGCGAAAAATTATATTAGCAGGATTTCATAATGGATATTTCGACAATAAAACACGCTTTACTGACAAAATGCGATTACCTGTTTAACAATACCTATACAATGTTTTGATTTTAAAATATGCAAACATTTTAAGCCGAAAGGAAGGTTATATTTCATACCTATGTCAACACCGTTTTCGCTTCTTGGAGAATAGATTGGATGGAGTATGAATGTTAATAGTCGGACCAAGTAAGAGTCAACGATTATAATTTATTGCACACACTAGTTCATCAGGTGTATTACTTCAGATACTTTATAATGAATATATACACCCTATTTTTGATCCCATGATTCAATTTGAACGTACTTGAGTCATTGTGGGGCGAGACGTAGTTTTATTCCAGGGTCTTAAATTTAAGATACTTTTCGGATTTACGCCAATAGTGAAATTAACACAATATCTTCATACACGTTAGTATCTACATGCTTTAATAACGTAACGATAAAACAAAATACACTAATAAAATCCATAACGAATTTCGTGAGAAACAACATAAATAACGTATATAATATTAAAGACACGAACGTTAATGTTGTGAGAATTGCTTGTTTGTATAATGTCTTGTATATACACCATTAAAACAACAAAGAAACCATGTGGTGTTCTTCCAAATTTGGTATAGCTTGGTCATACGTTATTTTAAATTAATTGTTGGACATATTTTTGACCGTCTAAATACTATCAACATACTTATTTTAATTAACTTATTTTAAATATCGTTTAACTTCTTGTATAGATTATTACATTATGTAGGTAATCGAGATAGTCATGATATGATTACGTAGTACAGTTTGATGTATAGTAAGGACAAGTGCGTAAATGCAATTAGTGGTTAGAGGTGTTTCTTCCCTTTCCCAACATCAGTCAATTTGAAAGAAAGAGTATATACGTATAATATAACCATTGGTAAAATTAATATTGTGCGGCACTTTCAAATAATTGCATTATGAATTTTAATCGAGGGCTGGCGTGGCGCAGTCGGTAGCGCGGTGGATTTGTAACCGGAGGCCCCGGGTTCAATCCTCCATGGTGCCACAGAGTTTCGTCGGTGTCTTCTTGGACAAGGCACATCCCCTTATTAGCCTCGTCCGACGGATGGGGATGTAAACCGGGCGGTCCCGTGTATCGGTCTATCCTCCGAGCACGTTAAAGTGCTTGATTGCTCTAACTACTGGTTTTCCTTTAAACGCGTTAATCTGATGACTCTCTTTTTATCATATATATTTCCAATAGGTATAATAGTCAGATTGTCATTGTCACTTTCCGATTAAAGAAGAAAATGAATGGACAAACGTTAATTGTGAGGTCCTGTTGACAGATTGTCAGTCCTCAAAGTAAATAGTGTTTCATTTTAGTGCCCCTATTCGATACACTGTTTTTGTTGTATGTTGTAGTTGTTTGTGGCTGTTTTGTTGATCAGCAAGGTTATCCTATTTTAATGGATACATTCATGTTTAGTTCTCCACTAAGCTTTCCTCTTTGATTGTGCGATGACGGACATAGTGTGGGGTACCCTATGATAACGTCTAACTAAATCATGAAAGGACGGTAACGTTTGACGATTGCCTCCAATCTTGTCTTGTTGTTTTATGCTTTGGCTTATGTGGTTTCTTTGGGTCACTATATCTCATCTGTTTCTGCCACATCATTGAGTACATGCTTTGTGGCTTTCTAGGCTTTTTTGTATTCATATATACATAAACATCAGTGTGTCATATTGACCAATAAAGTTTTAAAATGCCCAATTTTTTGGGATGATAATAGGGCAAGAGTGAGATTTGGTGCAGCATTACAATGTGATATCTCTCTTGTCAACTATTGTATGTTTGTGATGTCCCTATTTTCAACTAGTGTATGCTTTTGATGTTCCTATTGTCAACTATTGTATGTATGTGATGTCCCTAATGTCTACTGTTGTATCTTTGTGATGTCCCTATCGTCAACTATTGTATGTGTGTGATGTCCCTATTTTCAACCAGTGTATGCTTTTGATGTCCCTATTGTCAAATAATGTATGTTTGTGATGTCCCTGTTGTCACCTATTGTATGTTTTTGATGTAGTACCTATTGTCGATTATTGTATGTCTATGATGACCCTATTTTCAACTATTTATGTTTGTGATGTTCCTATTGTCATTTATTGTATGTTCGTGATGTCCCTATTGTCAAATATTGTATGTTGGTGAAGTCCGTATTGTCAACAAGTGTATGTTTGTGATGTCCCTAGTGTCAACTTTTCTATGTTAGTGCTATCCCTAGTGTCAACTATTGTATGTTAGTCATATCCGTATTGTCAACAACTGTATGTTTGTGATATCCCTATTGTCAACTATTGTGTTTTGTGATATCCCTATTGTCAACTATTGCATGTTTGTGATATCCCTATTGTCAACTATTGTTTGTGATATCCCTATTGTCAACTATTGTATGTTTGTGATATCGCTATTGTCAACTATTGTACGTTTGTGATGTCCATATTGTCAATTATCGTATATTAGTGATGTGTATATTGTCAACTATTGTATGTTATATTTGTGATATCCCTATTGTCAACTATTGTGTGTTTGTGATATCCCTATTGTCAACTATTGTGAGTTTGTGATATCCCTATTGTCAACTATTTTATGTTTGAGATGTCCCTATTGTCAACTATTGTATGTTTATGATATCACAATTGTCAACTATTGTATGTTTGTGATGTAAGTATTGTCAAATATTGTATGATTGTGATGTCCCTATTGTCAATTATTTATGTTTGTGATGTCCCTATTGTCTATTATTTTATGTTTGTGATATCCCTATAGTCAATTATTGTATGTTAGTGAAGTCCATATTGCCAACTATTGTATGTTTGTGATATCCCTATTGTTAACTATTGTGTGTTTGTGATGTCCCTATTGTCAACTATTGTATGTTTGTGATATCCCTATTGTCAACTATTATTGTTTGTGATATCCCTATTGTCAACTAATGTATATTTGTGATATCCCTATTGTCAACTATTGTGTGTTTGCGATTTTCCTAGTGTCAACTATTGTATTTTGTGATGTCCCTGTTGTCACCTATTGTATGTTTGTGATGTCCCTAGTGTCAACAGTTGTATGTTTGTGATGTCCCTCTTGTCGACTATTGTATGTCTATGATGACCCTATTGACAACAATTTATGTTTGTGATGTTCCTATTGTCAATTATTGTATGTTGTTCCTGATGTCCCTATTGTCAACTATTGTATGTTTGTGATGTCCGTATTGTCAACTAGTGTATGTATGTGATGTCCCTATGGTCAATTATTGTATGTTTGTGATATTCAAATTGTCATCTATAATATGTTTGTGAGTTTGTGAAGTCCCTAGTGTCAACTATTGTATGTTTGCGGTGTCCCTATTGTCAACTATTGTATGTTTATGATATCACAATTGTCAAATATTGTATGTTTGTAATGTACGTATTGTCAACTATTGTATGATTGTGATTTCCCTATTGTCACCTATTTATGTTTGTGATGTCCCTATTGTCAATTATTTTATGTTTGTGATATCCACATTGTCAATTATTGTATGTTAGTGATGTCCATATTGCCAACTACTGTATGTTTATGATATCCCTCTTGTTAACTATTGTGTGTTTGTGATGTTCCTATTGTCAACTATTGTATGTTTGTGATGTCCCTAGTGTCACCTATTGTATGTTTGTGATGTCCCTAGTGTCAACTATTGTATATTTGTGATGTTCCTTGTGTCAACTGTTGTATGTTTGTGATGTCCCTATTGTCAAATAATATATGTTTTTGATGTCCCTGTTGTCACCTATTGTATGTTTGTGATGTCCATCTTGTAGAATATTGTATGTCTATGATGACCCTATTGTCAACTATTTATGTTTGTGATGTTCCTATTGTCAATTATTGTATGTTCGTGATGTCCCTATTGTCAACTATTGTATGTTAGTGATGTCCGTATTGTCAACTAGTGTATGTATGTGATGTCCCTATTGTCAACATTTCCATGTTTGTGATGTCCCTAGTGTCAACTATAATATGTTTGTGATGTCCCTATTGTCAATTATTGTATGTTAGTGATGTCCCTATTGTCAACTATTGTATGTTTGCGTTGTCCCTATTGTCAACTAGTGTATGTTTGTGATATCCCTTTTGTCAACTATTGTATGTTAGTGATGTCCATATTGTCAACTATTGTATGTTTGTGATATCCCTATTGTCAATTATTGTATGTTAGTGATGTCCATATTGTCAACTATTGTATGTTTGTGATGCCCCTATGGTCAACTATTGTATGTTTGTGATGCCCCTATTGTCAACTATTGTATGTTTGTGATATCCCTATGTTCAACTATTGTGTGTTTGCGATATCCCTATTGTCAACTATTGTATGTTTGTGATGTCCCTAGTGTCAACAATTGTATGTGTGTGGTGTCCCTATTTTCAACTAGTGTATGTTTGTGATGTCCCTAGTGTCAACTATTGTATGTTTGTTATGTCCCTAGTGTCAACTATTGTATGTGTGTGGTGTCCCTATTGTCAACTATTGTATGTTTGCGATATCCCTATTGTCAACTATTGTATGTTTGTGATGTCCCTAGTGTCAACTATTGTATGTGTGTGGTGTCCCTATTGTTAACTATTGTATGTTTGCGATATCCCTATTGCCAACTATTGTATATTTGTGATGACCCTGTTGTCAACTATTATATGTTTGTAATGTCCCTAGTGTCAACTATTGTATGTTTGTGATGTCCTTAGTGTCAACTATTGTATATTTGTGATATCCCTATTGTCAATTATTGTATGTTTGTATGTCCCTTTTGTCAACTATTGTATGATTGTTATTTCCCTATTTTCAATTATTGTATGTTTGTGATATCCCTATTGTCAATTATTGTAAGTTAGTGATGTCCATATTGTCAACTATTGTATGTTTGTGATGTCCCTATTGTCAACTATTGTATGTTTGTGATATCCCTATTCTCAACTATTATGTGTTTTTGATATCCATATTGTCAACTATTGTATGTTTGCGTTATCCCTATTGTCAACTATTGTATGTTTGTGATGTCACTACTGTCAACTATTGTATGTTTCTGATGTCACTACTGTCAACAATTGTATGTTTGTGATGTCCCTATTGTCAACTATTGTATGTTTGTGATGTCCCTATTGTCGACTATTGCATGTTAGTGATGTCCCTGTTGTCGACTCTTGTATGTTTGTGATGTCCCTATTGTCAACTCTTGTATGTTTGAGATGACCTTATTGTCAACTATTGTACGTTTTCGATATCCCTATTGTCAACTATTGTATGTTTGTGATGTCCCTATTGTCAACTCTTGTATGTTAGTGATGTCCATATTGTCAACTATTGTATGTTTGTGATATCCCTATTGTCAAGTATTGTATGTTAGTGATATCCATATTGTCAACTATTGTATGTTTGTGATGCCCCTATTGTCAACTATTGTATGTTTGTGATGCCCCTATTGTCAACTATTGTATGTTTGTGATATCCCTATGGTCAACTATTGTGTGCTTGCGATATCCCTATTGTCAACTATTGTATGTTTGTGATGTCCCTAGTGTCAACTATTGTATGTTTGTGATGTCCCTTTTGTCAACTAGTGTATGTTTTTGATGTCCCTATTGTCAACTATTGTATTTCTGTGATGTGCTTAGAGTCAACTATTGTATGTTTGTGATGTCCCTGTTGTCAACTATTGTATGTTTGTGATGTTCTTGTTGTCAACTATTGTTTGTTTCTGATATCCCTATTGTCAACTATTGTATGTTTGTGATGTCCCTGTTGTCAACTATTGTATGATTGTGATTTCCCTATTTTCAATTATTGTATGTTTGTGATATCCCTATTGTCAATAATTGTATGTTAGTGATGTCCATATTGTCAACTATTGTATGTTTGTGATGTCCCTAGTGTCAATTATTGTATGTTTGTGATGTCCCTGTTGTCAATTATTGTATGTTTGTTATGTCCCTATTGTCAACTATTGTATGTTTGTGATGTCCCTATTGTCTACTGTTGTATGTGTGTGGTGTCCCTATTGTCAATTATTGTATGTTTGTGATATCCCTATTGTCAAATATTGTATGTTAGTGATGTCCATATTATCAACTATTGTATGTTTGTGATGTCCCTATTGTCAAGTATTGTATATTTGTGATGTCCCTGTTGTCAACTATTGTATGTTTGTGATATCCATATTGTCAACTATGGTATGTTTGTGATGTCCCTATTGTCAATTATTGTATGTTTGTGATGTCCCTATTGTCAACTATTGTATATGTGTGATGTCCCTAGTGCAACTATTGTATGTGTGTGGTGTCCCTATTGTCAACTATTGTACGTTTGTGATGTCCCTGTTGTCAACTATTGTATATTGTTGATATTCCTAGTGTCAACTATTGTATGTTTTTGATGTCCATATTGTCAACTATTGTATGTTTGTGATGTCCCTATTGTCAATTATTGTATGTTTGTGATGTCCCTATTGTCAATTATTGTATGTTTGTGATGTCCCTATTGTCAACTATTGTATATGTGTGATGTCCCTAGTGCAACTATTGTATCTGTGTGGTGTCCCTATTGTCAACTATTGTATGTTTGCGATATCCCTATTGTCATCTGGTGTATGTTTGTGATGTCCCTAGTGTCAACTATTGTATGTGTGTGGTGTCCCTATTGTCAACTATTGTATGTTTGTGATATCCCTATTGTCAACTATTGTATGTTTGTGATGTCCCTGTTGTCAACTATTGTATGATTGTGATTTTCCTATTTTCAATTATTGTATGTTTGTGATATCCCTATTGTCAATTATTGTATGTTAGTGATGTCCATATTGTCAACTATTGTATGTTTGTGATGTCCCTATTGTCAATTATTGCATGTTAGTGATGTCCATATTGTCAACTATTGTATGTTTGTGATGTATTGTCAACTATTGTATGTTTGTGATATCCCTTTTTTCAACTATTGTGTGTTTGTGATATCCCTATTGTCAACTATTGTATGTTTGCGATATCCCTATTTTCAACTATTGTGATGTCACTATTGTCAACTATTTTATGTTTGTGATGTCCCTATTGTCAACTATTGTATGTTTGTGATGTCCCTAGTGTCGACTATTGTATGTTATTGATGTCCCTTTTGTCAACTATTGTATGTTTATGATGTCCCTATTGTCGACTCTTGTATGTTTGTGATGTCCCTATTGTCAACTTTTGTATGTGTGTGATGTCCCTATTGTCAACTATTGTATGTTTGCGATATCCCTATTGTCAACTATTGTATGTTTGTGATGTCCCTAGTGTCAACTCTTGTATGTTTGTGATGTCCCTATTGTCAACTATTGTATGTTTGTGATGTCCCTATTGTCAACTATTGTATGTTTGTGACATCACAAACATAGAATAGTTGACATTAGGGACATCACAAACATACAATAGTTGACAATAGGGATTTCACAAACACATAGGCATATTATCTTTGACAATTTGAATATTACAAACATACAATAGTTGACAATGTATTTGCAAATATGTAAAATGAATTAGGAGTGGGTAACTCTTAGTTCTACGCTCTTGTTGTGTGGTTTGGCCTGGCTGGTGAAAGCCGTTTATATTGTGTAGATTATTTAACTGATAGGATCGATTATAGGGAAACCCTTCGCGAGATGGTCGTTTTTCAAGAATGAGCGTATCCGAGTTAGTGAACAAAACACGCCTGCCATCGAGTGAAGAATTTCCCTATAATCGAACAGAGCAGTTAAATAATATATTTATTACATTTTAGACCAGTTTATGCATGATTTTAACCTAAATTATTCGCTTTATTGAACGTTATCGGCGGACGACATTAGCAACACGTTATTGACGTCATAACTCTACGTCGCAGTTAGTTATTTTTGTGTTCGGAGTTATTGTTAATGATTAGCGATTATGAATATTCTTTCACTGAGAAATCCAAATCTTTCACCGATATAATATATAATAAAGTAATAAATTAATTTAACTGCAAGGACCAATTTTGACCAATTTGTTATTTGATTAGTTCAGTTAACACATACATCCAATTTCTGAACGTACAATATGGAGAAAAGGCCAGTCTGTATACAAAAACGAGACAGATGGTCCTATGACATATTATACACTAGTATGCATTACCTTAATCATGCACGGGGAAACTGTGTATTACTTTAAACATGCACCTCAACGTTTATTTGGGGTATTTATCGACAGCTAATCGTTTCAAAAAGCCCTTCTCAGTAAATGAGAACATTGCCTTTAAAAAGGTATGCTCATAACATCCAATTTTAAATTAGTATGTTCTACCTATTTTCTACATAAGAATATGGTTTCCTTTATGCTTGATTTAAATAACAAAACACTAGTTTAAACGATAGTACTAAGACACTGTCTTAGTTAGACAAACCAGTTCATATTCTATAGTTACATGGTCTGATTTTAAATGACAGAGTGATAACTCCAGACTGACAACCTTATTTAAATTAATTGGATTATCAAACATTAACTAGCGGACGCAAATCATTTCTTTATCATATGGTACATTGAAAAGAAAAACAACAATTTCATATTTACACATTACAGTCAAGGTCAAATATATGTGTATATACATGATGATCCGACAAATAATTTGTATATGTATATACATGATGATCAGTCAATTAATTTGTATATTTATATACATGATGATCCGACAATGAATTTGTATATTTATATACATGATGATCAGACAATTAATTTGTATATTTATATACATGATGATCCGACAATTAATTTGTATATTTATATACATTATGATCTGACAATTAATTTGTATATTTATATACATGATGATCCGACAATTAATTTGTATATTTTTTCATGACTTTATTACACTCCCACACCTCAAGTTGTGTGATAAACTAATATAGTATACCCCACCAATTGTTGGTCTGTTTTATTTCTTACTCAGTCTTGCAAAGCAATAGTATAAGTATCATAACAGCAACATCATTCGAGTAAATGAAGCTTATACACAGGAAGAAGTAATACACATATATTGGAATAAAAAACAACAAAAAGGCAGCTGTGTTTGGTTTAATGAGTATTTATTGTTTAATATGTTTACATAAATAGATATACAAATGATAAACAGAAAAGGCATGAAAACAGCATTAATTTTTGAAAAAAGTATATGTTTCCATTTGCCTGTCAATATTTAGCACAAGGCAATACAATAACAAGTAAATTTTCTGAAAATTAGCCGATGATATATAGGAGATTATATTCAAAATAGTGTTTCGATGAGTAAAGATATTATATTAACACCAATAATGTGATTAATTAAAACGATGGACTAACGCTTCTAGAAATGAAAAAAGTAATGTTGCAACACGGTTACCATTGCACATTTCAACATGTCAATACACTCGAACAACAACAACAACAACAACAACAATATCATCATCATCTCATCATCAACATCATCATCATCATCATCATCATCATTATCATCATAAACAAATAACTACAACTACTATATCTACTCCTTCTACTATTACTACTATATCTACTACTACTACTACTACTACTACTACTGCGCATGTCTACCGACACTGACTTCCTTTTTTAGTTCTCTCGGAAAATCTTTAATTTTTCAGGTTTACAACAAAAGAAAATATGGTGAGAGGGTTCTAACTCTCATTTTAAAGGTTAAAGCTACCTGCTTTTCTTAAAAATATCACTAGTAAATCGGACTATAGTAAATTTTCACGAGTTTATAGTTACTTCAAAATCAGCTGTTTCAGAGTCAAAGTCACGTCCGCTCCCAAACCGGAAGTTGATTTATTTTGAAACAACTATCACAAAATAAATGTGTGATACAACATAACAGGTATAGTAAAAGCGTCTTTGAAACAAAACAATGTTCCAACTTACTATACTAATGTGTGTTGTTGTTTCCGGCTGCATACATCTTGCCAACAGGTTCCCCAATCACCAGAAATATGTCCGAACCTTCACAGAGAAGGAAGGAAAATCAGACTGTAAACTGGCCATTACTTCAATAGTGAAGTTCACACTATGGTACAGACCTGGACGGAAAGACAAAGGTAAAAGTGTCAACCAAAATTTGCTTTTCCTGGCAGCGTTATTGCTAACTTTGTCTGTGGATATTGAATCCAACCCAGGGCCAAATCAGGTGGAGGAAGTTATTGGAGACTCCTCAACAGTCTTTCCTTGTGGGAGCTGTTTCCAGCCTGTAACCTGGACATGTAAGGGTGTAGAGTGTGATGGCTGTTATACATGGTATCACGCTGACTGCCAAAACATAACAAATAGTATGTATGACCGAATGGGACAGGACTCCAGCAAGGTAGGCGTATAGAAATGTTTAGCCTGTGAAAACATAAATTTCACCACCAATCAAACGAGAAGCCTGGACTCATTTGAATCTGGAAATCAGTTTGATATTTTGAATGAAACTCAGCTTGATAATATAAATATACCAAATTACACTTCCACACCAAAAACCAAATGAAATCAAACTAAAATCAAACCTCAACCTAAGAAAAATAAAATTAAAAGATCTGTTAAAGTAATAGTAATCAATTGTAGGTCAATAGTAGACAAAAAACATGAATATGAAAATCTCTTACACTCAACTAAAGCAGATATAATCATTGGCACAGAATCCTGGCTCAAACCCAAACACTATGACAATGAAATATTTGATCCTGACATGGGCTATACACCCTTCAGGAGAGACAGGATAGGTCAAACGGGTGGGGGTGCATTCATTGCTGTCCGCGACACAATAATCGCCCAACAGGTCAAAGATTATGAAACTGACTGCGAAAATATCTGGGTCAAAATTAAACTTGCTGGTCAGAAACCCCTCATTATAGGTTCTTACTACAAGCCACACGAACATGATGAACATAGTCTGCAGGAATTCAATAGGTCACTGCAACTGGTCACAAAGTCAAATCCTAACATTTGGGTCGGGGGTGATTTTAACCTTCCCAAAATGGACTGGGACCAGCTGAGCCCCAGCTCAGGTTGCAAACATCCTACATACTATAGACGTTTCATCAATATGATAAATGACCACAGTCTACAACAAATGGTTACCGCACCCACAAGAGACAAACATGTATTAGATCTCTTCCTCACAAATAATCATACACTTGTCAACAGATCAAATGTCATACCAGGTCTCAGCGATCATGACACAGTACAGATACATATAAACGTGGCCCTAAGGATAAATAAACAAAAGCCCAGGACAATATCTTGTATAAAAAGGCTGACTGGGAACGGATCAAATTTCTGATGCAACAATATCATCAGGACAGGTTAAAATCCAATGCATACAACACGCACACTGTTGAAGACCTATGGAGCCACTTCACTGATGCATTACAAGCAGCTTGCAGTAAATTTGTCCCAACAAAAACTGCAAGAACTAAAGATAAATTTCCTTGGATTAACTCTACACTCACTAGGTTGTACAAAAAGAGAGACAGACTGTACAAAAAACAGGTCAAAACAAAGAAATCCAAGGACAGGGAAAACTATTTAAAAACAAAACACATCACACGCATACAAACTAAACAAGCTTACCAAAAAAATCTAGAAGACATACTTAATGTAAACCAAAATCAAGAAAACAGTCCACAAAATTCCAAGATACCTAATAAACATAACACTAAAAAACTGTATACATTACTTAAACATTCAAAACAAGACTCGGGCAGTGTAGCTCCTCTAAAAAAGGACAACATCTGCTACCCCGATGATACTAAGAAGGCGACAATACTGAATGAACAGTTTCAGTCAGTATTTAGCCAAAGGTCACCACTGTCCCTGAAATCCCTCTGTAATATGAAGCTCCAGAATCTAAGCGATCAAAATTTCAACTCCCCTCAGGAATGTAAGGCACAAAATAAAATGCCTGACATAGAGATAGCAACAAAGGGTATAGAAAAATTGTTAATAAACCTAAACCCTCATAAAGCTGCAGGCCCAGACCAAATGAGACCGATCTTACTGAAAAATCTCGCCAAAGAGATTTCTCCAATCCTACAGAAGATTTTCCAGAACTCAGTTAAAACTGGGGAATTACCCTTAATATGGAAAACTGCCAATGTAGCCACGGCATACACAAAAGGCGATAAGTCCAATGCTGCAAACTATCGTCCAATATCCCTTACCTGTATTCTATGTAAAACCCTTGAACATGTTATCGCCTCCTCCATTACAAAACATTTCACTAAAATGTGAATCTTCTATGATCTCCAACATGGCTTTAGAGAAAAAAGGTATTGTGAAACGCAGCTAACAATGCTTGTGGATGAGCTGTACAAATCAGTGAACTCCAAGAAGCAAGTAGACCTTATACTACTTGACTTCAGCGAAGCATTTGATAAAGTCAACCATGAGAAACTGCTTCTCAAACTGACCCAATATGGAATAAGAGGGACCACCCTAACATGGATCAGGTCATTTCTCAACAACCGCACACAGTGTGTAGTTGTTAACGGATCCCAGTCATCAAGCATATCTGTCTCATCTGGAGTGCCCCAAGGATCCGTACTAGGCCCCCTATTGTTTCTTGCATACATAAATGATCTTCCCTCCCAGGTAAACTCTCGGGTCCGGTTATTTGCAGATTACACTGCCATATACCTTGCAATCACTCAAGAAAAACAATCACAAACACTACAGACAGACTTATGCACTCTTGAACATTGGGAAAAACAGTGGGACATGGAGTTTAACCTGTCAACATGTCAAGTTATACACATCACAAGGTTAAAGAAACACATCGACACAACCTATTACTTACACACCACTAAACTTGAGTCTACCTCCTCTGCAAAAAAAGCAAATCAAACATTAGGGTTTTTAAGGAGAAACATCAAGGTACATTCTGAAGATCTAAAGTCCATGGCCTATAAAACTCTTGTCCGCCCTCAACTGGAGTACTGCTCAAGTGTCTGGTCACCTCATACTGAGACTGCCATGAACCAGATCGAGGCCGTACAGCGCCGGGCAGCACGCTGGGCAAATCAAGACTACAGACGGACCAGTAGTGTCACTGAGATACTCCAGTCCCTCCAGTGGAGAAGACTAGACCAAAGACGTATCGTCAGTCGACTCTCCCTATGTTACAAGATCACAAATGACCTGGTAGCTATCCCTCTAGAAGACTACATGACGCTGACGAACAGACGATCCCGACATTCGCACTCGCTTGCTTTCAAATTAATTGACGCAACCGCTGACTACTACAAATTCTCCTTTTTCCCCAGAACAGTCTTTCACTGGAATTCATTAGCTCCTGACATCCCTATATTACCCAAAATAGAACAGTTCAATTCTGCAGTCAGCAGAATTGAACATATCTCACCATAAATTCAATGTATGTTTTTATTTTGAAACCTAACATCCAAAAACTTCAATGTTTCTTTTTAAATTTCTTTTAAATATATTTTTTAAAATACTAACAGTCTTTGTCAGTACGACGATGCATGCCTAGGTCCAAAGCAGGGGTTTGGCATTAAAGAAAGATAGAAGATAGATACTACTAATACTACTACTACAACTAATAATAATAATAATAATAATAATAATAATGATAACAATAACAATACTAACTAGCAAATGTGTCGATGGGACACGAATGCCCCGCTAAAGGGTTATCGGTTGCTTACAAAATGTAGTAACAAAATGTTAAGTGTAATATTAAAAGGCAAGTTATATTCCGCGTATGTAGATGCATGTGCATGTTTTATATGTGCTTTAAAAAGCTTAATTACTGTAAAAAAAAATCACTGTTTGCAATGTAACGGGTATTAAACGCTCCTTCACTGTCATTTAAATGGAATCATGTGTTTTCACATTGTCAATTCTGTAATTTAAATCAAGTTTTTTATCACCATGTGCAAAAAACTGGAATCAAGCGTTTTTCATGGCTTGTCATAATAATAGAATCGAGCCATTTTTTTCTCTTTTTTTACCTTTTAGAGTTCCTGTGAGGAAACCCGTTTATTTCACCATCATAGGTGTGTGAGGATCGGGGAACCATCCCCCAGTCACACCGTACAATAAGTAATAACATATCAACATCAAATAACAATAAGGATTACACAATTAGATTTGGTTTCTTTAGAGTATAATATGCCTTAGAACTTAAGATTTAATTACATTTTAAATACATATAGTTTATTATGGCACTCGTTTTACTAAAATGCCTGTAAGTAGGCAACCATAAGCGACTGGGATTATCCCTACCTACAAATGGTTGTATATATACGGACCAAATTTAGATTTGTTAGAAAACATATTCATTTATTCATTCAGTCATTCACTCATTCATTCAAACTCATTGGTCCTATAATTGAATATTTATATATACACTGATCAAAATTGCTAAGTATCAACTTTTGTATCTTAACTAATTTTCTTATTTTAAAAATATTTTAGAATAGATATATGATAAGTATTTTGTTTTGACACATAGTTTGTAAAACATTTATTTTTTGTTTAAATTGTTACATCTTTTGAGAGTTACCCTCCCTTTATATGAAACCATGAAATGTACTGATAAAACACATAACATGAGACAAAGATCGCTTAAAGATATTAAATTCTTAAAATTGGTATGAAATAATAGAAAAAAGCATAAAAAATTGACCCATTTATCGCAGATTTTCCGTCTATAAAAAAAATTCTAGTAAAACATGATGTCAAAATAATTTTAACTGGCATATTTTAGAATTAGGAACATCGAAAGCTTCACTAATTCGAAGTACTTATTAAAATCCTATATACCCAGTTGTATAAGTGTTATAACTTATTTCTAAGAAATCACGTTGACTTAAAAGTTTTAAAATATGTTCATGCAATCAGAGCAGACGATTTACACTCGTTATTTTGCAGTTTAACCGTATCTCTAATCAAGCAAAAAATACACAAAACAATGAGAATATTATTGACATATTCTTAGGTTGATACTTAGCAAATATATTAAAAAAACTGAAAAGTACATGATCATGATTATATTTTTAAACTGAGAAACTGACACATGTTCGTGTGTTCTACGTGTATTAAAATATGCACACTACAAATACCCATATAAATAAATACAAGCATTACTGAGCCCGTATGCGACATGTCTTCTATTAGAAGAAGAGTATGTTATGAAAGGCTAGTAATTGTTTAATATTTATTTTGACCTGTGTGAAACTGTATGGCTTTCGGTATCTGAGAAACTGAGTTAATAAAAACTTCAATGTAAAACTTCAATGTAAA
The DNA here is from genome assembly GCA_037043455.1 of Cyrtodaria siliqua. NCBI lineage: Eukaryota > Metazoa > Mollusca > Bivalvia > Adapedonta > Hiatellidae > Cyrtodaria > Cyrtodaria siliqua. The sequence goes on along the minus strand of JAWPHD010002056.1, from coordinate 11,432 downwards.
TTAACAAAGTGCCAAATGTAGGTCAAGGTTATTCATGTTGACCCACTTTTCATTGGAACATATCGCTGTCAGGTAGTTATCAACATTTGTAAAGTTCGAAAGCGCTAAGGCATCTGGTGTTGGAGAAATGGACTTAGCAAAAAAAAAGTTGATGTAAAAAACTTGAATAAAAAACTTTGATGTAAATTAACAAAGTGTAAAAAGTAGGTCAAGGTCATTTATATTGACCTGATTTGGGTAGGAACATATTGCTGTTATACAGATGTAAGTGTGTATGAAGTTTGGAAACTGTATGGCTTTTGGTGTCTGAGAAGCTGAGTTAATAAAAAAACGTCAATGTAAAACTTCAATGTAAATTAACATAGTGTAAAAAGTAGGCCAAGGTCATTTATATTGACCCACTTTTCATTGGAACATATCGCTGTCATGTCGTTATCAACATTTGTAAAGTTTGAAACATCTAAGGCATCTGGTGTTGGAGAAATGGACTCGGCAGCACCAGTTCGTATACTCCAGTTAATTCTACCGAGGATGATGTTGTTTCCGCACATATCACTCGGTGCACTACTTTCAAGGCTGGTGTAAGCGATAAGCAAAATAAACTGCCTACTATGTACTGGATTTCTAAATTACATAAAAATCCATATAAGGCTTGCTTTATTTCAAATACTAGTGCCTGCACCACAACAAACATCTCCAAACTTTTAACTTCTTGTCTTACTGCCGTAAAGATCACGTTAAACTATATTGTGATAAAACTTATGAAAACTCTGGGATTAATTTATTTTGGTCTATAAAAAATTCAGGAGACGTTCTTGATAAAATTTTCAAGAAAGGTCAAGTTTCATCAATAAGCACTTATGACTTCTCTACACTATATACAACCTTACCACATCACCTTATTAAAGACAAGCTAATTTCTCTTATTCAAAAAACATTTGCTAGAGAAAATACTACATTTTTGGCATGTAATAATATAAAAGCGTTTTTTACTAACGGCAGTTTTGACAATTATACTATGTGGACTTGCTATGAAGTTTGTGAAGCACTCATCTTCCTATTAGATAATATTTTCGTCAGGTATGGAACCACCGTGTAAAGACAAATTGTTGGTATCCCTATGGGTACGAACTGTGCACCACTTGTCGCAGATTTGTTTTTATTTTGCTATGAAAGGGATTTCATGTTGAGTCTTTCACCAGATACCCAGGCAGATGTTATTGAAGCCTTTAATGACACCTCTCGGTATCTGGATGACATATTGAACATTGACAACCCTTTCTCTCCAACTATGGTTAATTATATTTATCCTAAAGAACTTCAGCTTAACAAAGCTAATATATCTGATAATAACGCTTCTTTTCTTGATTTAGATCTCTCGATTGAAAATGGTAAAATAATTAGCAAAATCTATGACAAGAGAGATGATTTTAATTTTGACATTGTTAATTATCCCCACTTGGATGGGGATGTTCCCCGAGCAACTTCTTATGGGGTATATGTGTCTCAACTTATTCGTTTTTCTAGAGCTTGTACTCGAGTTGAGATTAAGATTCTAGGTCATGATCACTTTCATACTATCTTTGTTAAACTTGTTAAAAAGTTTATCAAAAGAGGTTTTGACCCTATCATATTGCAACGTACTGCATGCTTGGTGGTGGACCCTTTTACAGTTCGCCACTATGCTTTCCTCTTTAATTGTACGATGACCGGACAGGCTGTGGACCCTTTGATGACGCCTACCTAAAGCCCATTTGGACGGTGGCGTTTGATGTTTGTCCATGATCTTTTTTTGTCGTGCCCTTAATGGTTTATTCTCTTACTGCTCTGGCTTCTGCAAAGTCATTGAGTACCTTCATTGTGGCTTTCTAGGCTATTGTTTTTTTGTATTATATTTACACGAGCATATTTGTGTTTTACTTATATTGCCTATTGATGCTGCCTTGTTGGTTAGAGATTAGATCATGGCGGGGATTTCTTTATTTACACTGTCCTGTTTTAATGGGATGACAGTAGGGTAAGTGTGAGGTTTGGTGCACCCTAGAACCGGTTTAAACCCCCAGTGGCCTACTTTGCCACTGACCGTTCCAAGGCGGTAGCCCTATTGTCAACCCTTTTTGTGTTTGTGATGTCGTTTGCATTTATTATTGCTTTTGCCTTCTTGTTTGTCTGTTTGCGTGTTTGTTTCTGTGTTTTGTGGTTGACTGTCCTCCTTGAATGCTACTTTCCCTGTCCGATCTTTTTATATTTCTTTTTACGAGGGTCATTCAATAAGTTCTGTCACTAACGCGTTTTAACAATTACGTGCTCGTTGTGAGTGTTGATGTTTGATACCAAATGAAAGAAAGTTTCAATACCATACCATTGATGGTAAAATAAATGCTGTATCTGTTGTGTGACGAAAGTTATGGAACATTTAATACCCATCACTTATACATACTGAGGCATTTTCGTCCTGAGTTTTTTTCAGGTATGTTAATTGTTACTTTTTTAAATGTCTGTTTCTCTTTAGGTATTTGTCGAAGACCTATGAAATTTCTCATACATTACCAGTTATATATGTGCATTACAAGATTCAGAATTTAAGCATGTTAGATGAAAAGGTATTGTCATAGAAATTAACATTTTAAGCTAACGTGTAAAATTAATTTAATGATAAATGGACATTAAATGGAAGGGCAGTCTTATGAAATTGCGTTTTTGGATGATCAATATTTTCACTAAATATTGTACAAAATTGTACAATAATGTGTTGAATATGAAATTTAATTTCTGAAGGACTAGGATGTGTATAAAAATATGAAAACATATTAATACTATGAGAATAATTACGACATTTAAAAGATATTATAACATTTCCGTAAACAAAATGAAGAAAATCAGTGTTATTTCTGCTAAAATTAAGGGATATGCATTCACTCATATCTGGTTTGCAGCAAGACCTTTCCGAATTCTTGAAAATCATTTTCATGGACTATGGTCGAATAACAACAGGTGGCGCACAAGAAAATTCAAAAGCATAGAATAATTCAAATAATTTTTACAACGTTTTGTAACAAGGACATTTTCAGAGATCCAGTACCCCAAAGGTGTGGTAGGGGAGATAATTCAGGGGTAGAAATAACCGGAAATAATTCATTTTTGTTGCGGAATTGAAGAGAGCGAACCCGATAGTACTATAAATACACTACTTTATCTCAGTGTAATATCCAGTTCAAAGGATATATGCCTAGTGACAGAAATTTTTGAAGCAGCCTCGTAACAAAAAACGTTGATGTAAAAAACTTGAATGAAAAACTTTGATGTAAATTAACAAATGTAAAAGTAGGTCAATGTCATTTATATTGACCTGATTCGGATAGGAACATATTGCTACCATTTAGAAGTAAGTGTGTATGAAGTTTGAAAACTGTACGGCTTTTGGTATCTGAAAAATTGACTTAATAACAAACTTGAATGTAAAAACGGGACGTACGGACGTACGGATGTGACGTACGGATGTGACGTACGTCCGGACGAACAAGGGTAACACTATATGCCCGCACCGCTTTCGTGGTGGGGCATAACAATAATAATAATAATAATAATGTAATTAATAATATCTTAATTAATCGAAGATACAATGATTATCAGTTACCTATTCTGCCATATGCGGACCTACGGTGCCATTGTGCTGTGGTTGCTATAGTTCATGTCCACAGATTTCCTCCTTCGCTAACCACTATATATTATTTACAGCATGCACACACATTTATACACAATAAAACATAATGTGGTCTAGAAAGGTATTATTTCGATATCAGTACTATTTATTTACAAACATAAACACCTAAATAGATAAAATAAATAATGTGTGACAGTCATTATATTAATAACGAAGGACATATATAAATGCAATTATTAACAATTCAAGACATGGTACCGCTTCACGGTGTAAAATGTTATTAAACATATACAGTTGTATTGCTTAAATTATATAAACTTGTCATTACTTGTAATTCTAATTCTGATATTTGTTCATTTATTAGAAATAAAAATCGAACAGGAAAAGTAGCATGTCTTAGATTGCTGATACTACCAGAATGTCCATATTATCAACTTGATAGGGAGCGTGAACGGTAGCATGCATATTTCACTACCGGTCATGAACAGTCTCAGTCAAACCGAGACTGCAATATTTCGTATTTATCGTGTTCGGACGTTTCCAACGGTCCACTCTCATACTCTTTGATATAAAATACATTTTAGGTCGTGTATACGTTCTATGTCATAGCCATTGGTTACAGTTTAAAGGAGGAAATGATTTAATATTCAAAATATTACAACACAATACTGCTGGATAAGCGATCGGGACTATCCTTACCTGCAGTAATATATCGGTAGGTTTTCTTAATTTTTACTTTTTTTCTGAGGCAAAAAAACGAACTTAAGGGTACACAGTCAAGATGAATGTTGTTATATATTGATGTAAACAGTACAAAGTGACAAAATAGCAATTAACTCTTGTGAATAAAGTATCCCAACAAGTATCCTGTAAACATTGACAATGCACCATCGCACATAAAATGTGCACATAACATACATTTCAATTACAAGTAACAAACCGCGTGTGTTTTCGAAGAAATAAACTATTATTGGCAAAGCCCGTGTTAAAGATTTCATAACAAATAAACAGCTTACGCATAACGTACACTACGCAATAACGCGCAGTGAGAATTTATAAACGAGCTTGAACTTACCGCCTAAATGTTGCGGTCGAAGGAAACACGATTTCATCACATAGACTGCCACCATTACCGTACTAAGCACTGTCCCCATGTGCATGTATTAGATAAATAGAGGATTTTTTTTATTTCCTCCAAGGTACAGGAGAGCATATACATATAATTATAGCATATAACACAATTACAAAATTTAACATATTAAACAAAAGACAACATATGTATACATATGCAGAACACACATATACACACCAAGCAATACATGTAGTGTTACCGAATAGTTTACAATCAGACTCAATTAGTTATGAGTATAGAGATTTAATAATACTATATAAAAAACCATATAATGACATATATTACCATATGCATGACTCTTGCCGAAACGAAACACAGGAAGACAAAATGGTACAATGTACTCGGTTTAAAATAGTATAACATACATAAATGATTATGCATCAAGCCTGTAAACAACAATTTAAAGTTTTAAAACATAGTGTGAACCACTATTGAAAGTAGTGTTTTATTTTCTATTGTTTACTAGTACTTAAAATCTCAAACATTTATCAAGTATGTTCATTGACAGTACCGTGGTAACTGTGACAAGTCGTTACGACTGTAATCGTTTTTTTTTCATTTCATCAACATTATGTTGGTGTTCTCCTAATTCGTATAGCATGCACCCCACTTTCTTATAATAGACAAAATCATATTTATATGTATATATAACATTTATAAAAAAGGTCACTTAAAGAGTAATTTAAATTAACAAACAACTCAAACAGTAAATGTAAAAACAATATATATACACAGCGAAAGAACAGTTTGACTGAATGCCGACGGTTATAATATTAAAAAGCGGTATATTGAATTAAATAACAAATTAATACATAATCTATGTTTTGTTGCCGCATACATCTGGGCTTCTCTTTGTCTAGACAGTAGGCATAAATCTATATAACCAATAAATTAAATGATATCAACCCATGCATATGAATGAGGCACGGGTGTAGTTAAACGATCATCGTAAAGTTTGGTATATAAACATGAGTCGATGCAAATCTCATTTGTATCTAGCTTTGTGCAGGTAACATCGATAAATATAGGGCATCCGAAAATATTTCATAACCAATATTCACCCAGAGAAGGATTTGAATCCGGTACCTAGCGACAACGATCGCACACTTGCGCAAAACCCAATTAACTACTAAATAACAAATCAAGACACAGTCATGTTGACAAGGAATTCTAGTTTGAATTGATAAACAAACCTTTAATGTATGAACTTATTATATGCCGACTGGTATCTTTGGAGAATAATGATTTGAAGGATTTTTTTTAAATTTACAGTCGTTATTGACAAGCTATTTGTCTCGTTCAAAATGAAATTTGTTTTGATTTATTGAGTGTTATTATTGCGATATTAAAGGTATTGTGTACTGGTGCGTTAGCTGTTTGGTTCAGTATATATATTTACACCGCGCATGGTTAATTTACATAATTATGCGACATGATGGACTACATATTGATACATCTTGTTAAGTTAATATACCCTGTTATGAGTCCGTATAGTTCAGTAGATAGAACGCCTGACTGTTAATTCGAGTTTCGTGTGTTCGAAGGCAAACCTTCCTTTTTCTGGAAAGTATAGTGCTACCTTTGTACAGGTACGATGTCACTGCTCGATGCATATAAAGTAAATGATGCCTTGCGTTAAATTTGATCACGTAAATACCTGAATTTGTAATGAGATAGTGAACGTTAAATTACAAAGACCGATAAGCCTAAAAGAGGCCTGCTGCTAAAGTATAGGCTCTGTAGCTTTAAGCTATCTACTATACTTATTTATATATTTAAGTTTTCGTATTTGGATTGTGTGACGTTTACAACGCTATACTGATTTTCCGTCTCTTGTCGGGGTTGTAAAGATTCGTATGTAGATAGTGCGGTGTTCGAATAATCTACAATTAGACAAAAACATACAGATGTTAAATTATATATTGGTAGATAGTATGCTACGTGTATAACCTCTACTCTCAACTAAAATATTCCTTTTGTTTATTTCGCTCATTTTTTTCTCGTTGAAGGTTCATTGAAGATTCCATGTTCACCATCGTATGCATACCATCTTCGGGATCGCTAACAATTCTTACTATTGACTTTTTTAAATATTGAGTTCTGCACAACCCGGGGTTAAAGGGCGTGAACATTAGCTAGCATTGATCACTACCGTTCATGAACCGTCTCAATCGAACTGAGAAAGCTTTGCATAGATCGTGTACGGCGATTTCCATGTGTTCCTTTTCATGCTCTTTTTTGAACATGCACTGTTTGCTTCGGCTGGTGAATTATGTTGTGTAATTTTCGTGTTTTTTTTCTATTTTTTGTTTTGGTGGCGGGTAAGGGTGGGTGACAGGGGGGGGGGGGGGGGGGGGGGGTGATGTACAGAGGATGATATTATACAATTATGGACTTTTCAGCTGTTATACATGATGTGATATGCACCAAAAAAATCATTATTGACCGAGGCGATAGCCGAGGTCAATAATGATTTTTTGGTACATATCAACATCATGTATAACAGCTGAAAAGTCCATAACTGTTTTATTATATAACCCTCAATTTACAATTATATAAAACAGGTCAATATCAAAAAAACAATTATATAAAACAGGTCAATATCAAAAAAACAGGTCAATATCAAAAAAACAGGTCAATATCGCTAGATATTTTTTCTAAAAAATTACTTTTTAGCCAATGAAAACGCGTCTATTTATAGGTTATATAATAATGTATAGTAACTCATTGAAATCAGGTAAATATGAATGTGAAAAGAGCTACCGGTACACTATTGTTAATACTTCCTAAACATTTATAAAAAATATAAATAAGTATAATTTATAATTTATACATTTGAGAGTAATAATGTACAATCAACGATTTGTAAACACTAAACCTTGTCCTACTAATTGGTGATGATGTGGTGATGAGTGTGCAAAACCTCACATGCACACTGCTCATGAGATATCAGTTATGTAGAGTCTCACATACACTTGAGTAAAACATGAGATAAACAGCATAATGCGATTCAGAATTACCTGCCGTGTTAGCATTGTCGTGCACTAATGCGTGTTGCCGTTCAGTGATAGTGTCGCCGGGACCATAGTCTGGAGGCAGTTGATCAATCTGCTCGTGTTCAGATGTCACGTTGATTTCGACATCGTTGAGGGGAATATCTTAAAGAAGGTATAGTAATAAAATTATTACAAGGCTAAATAAAAATGTGAACTTTTACGTATCTATTTCTACTTATATACCGACTTTGAGGTGTTCGTCGATTTGAAGCTACTTCTCACGTGACTAATTCATATTTATGAGTTATTACGAGTTAAAATTGGGACTGTGTAGCTTTAATTAAGCCTGTGCTAGGGGACGTCCGAGGTGTTGCACTTTACATTACATCTCATATGATAGTTGTTGCATTTTATATTACCTCTCATATACATACTCAATAAAACCAAGCCTGCTACTGTCTTCTCTCTCTTTTTTTTAAAAAACAAATATGAATATATTACATGAAATGCTTAAATCGTCTAAATATATATATAAATGTGGAACATTCAAGGACGGCGGTGTGATCTCACCATTAACAAATGCAGTACTTGATGGTTGTCTAGGATTATTTCTTGTTCTGAAAATAAATATGTACAACATTGTATCCAACTGGAAATTATTATGAGACTCTGTGCTGCATAAGGAGTTATACTATGTTACTTTTATTATTGATCATCGTGTTTAAGTAGAACATTTTATCTTATTTTTCCTTTTCTAACAATGAAATAAGCGAAAATTATTCAGGCTATCGCGTTGTTCATTTCGAATTAAATATTGTAACTATTGAATTTGCTCTAACATCTTTACTTTGAATGTCAGCAAAAAACACGTTATACTTTTAAAATGTCCATATGTACAGGAAACGGTCCTAAAGTGATAATGTTCAAGTTGTGCGACTTATATTTTTTTTTTGTCAATCAGTACAATGCTTTAAAAAGTAAGCCAGTTACCTTCTTACTTTAGGTATTTTATCAGAAAAGAACCATCTGAAATATATTTAATTATTGTGTCAAGTGTCCCAAAATGAGCTCAGAAACCAATTCATTTTGAAAATATACACCTGAAACTTCGCATACAGTTAGTATTATCCGAAGTTTGACATTGTGTTTATTTACTTATCATACTATATTTTCAATGTCAATTTCACCAAAGATAAAGCAATCAAGGTCAACTATTAAAAATCAATGTCCTACAGTGACACACTTCAAAATTATTTTCTTATTTTTTGCAGCAACGGACATTACAAGTAGTTCAACAGAAACAGCTCAGTGATATACACTTTGACATATATCAGATACATGTAGACCGTAATGGTTCAACATGCACGTCAGTGCGACTTTTTTATTCAATTTTGAATATAGACACTTTGAACTTGGCATTAATGGTACACTAGTTGTGGCTTAAGTTTAAATCCAGATGATCATAAATTATACGGTTTCAGAAAGATATTGAATCTGATTTGATATCTAGCGCCGTGAGTATTTAAACAAACTAAGATTGCCTGAAATATACTCATCATTTGTCATTAACCCTCAGATGTTTCCCTACATCAACAACTTAATAACTCTTAATTGCAACAGGATATATCATGTATTATACTAAAGACATATACTTTAAACATCCTTTATCGTTATCTGGTAAGCTCAGCTAAACATACATTTGTCGAAAATATTTATTTTCTATAAATTAGGTGTAACATATTGTTTTAACCTACCGCAAACACTTCACGGTAACAAATACGACGACTACGATAAGAAGAGTGCCTAGTGATCCTCCTACAGCGCCATATATGTAGCCATTACTGTTGGTGTCTCTTGTGTTATCAACTGTCGGTGCTGCAATTATCAAGATAACAAACACATTACCAAAGAAAAAAGCTATGAAAGCAGAAATATATCACGTCAACAAAATATAATAAGAAAACTGTTAGATAGCCGAAGGCAGGTTATCATGGGTAACACATACTTTTATTTTAATTTCGAATAGTTGGTTCCACCAATCCAGCCTTTAAAGGTTCGTAATATTGTTTAGTCACACTTAGGATATAATGTGTGTGATACGAAGGCATACTAACCTCTGCTCCCAACTAAATTACATTGTGTTGATTTAACCCATTGTTTTCTCGTTTAGAACAAAGCATTTTGCTAGAAACTGAGACCATATGTCGCTGACCATGGAATATTTGAAAATACCCAATTGAATGGTTCCAAGTTCATCGGCATATGCATACCATCTTCAGAATGGCTCTTCTATACTATTTTCCTGTTGCCCAAGCAAACGTCAAAATATAATATACAGAACAACGAATTGACAGTATATTGCTTAATTACTCGTTCAAGGGAACTTGTATTTCGATTCACAAACATGTAAAAGGAAATGTAATGAATGCACTAAATAGTTATCCTACTTAGATATTATTAGGATGTTCAAAGGAATATGCCTTTTAATAAAACATAATCATGACAAAAGTTTATATTTGTCATCCTTTGTGTATCTATATATTTCTACTTCAGATTACACGCATGACCATTAAACACTGTAAGATTAAGCATTTTATTTTTTATAGAATATTTTCGAGTTTTAACACTTGTGATACATTTGTATACACAAACTCTCCACAATAATATGATGTTGAGACTGCATGCAGGCATAATGAAATACCTTTACAATCTTTACTTATTTGATTTTCAAAACAATTTAAGGAACATGACTTAATAAAAATGTTTAGTGTAGACTTCAGAGTGTTTGCCTCTTCATGTGCAGTATAAATGAAATGAAATGTATATCAAATTGATGTGTAATTCAAACAAACAACAACGTTATAACTCAATTGTGAATTCTAGTTTCGTCTTTTGTCGCGAAATATTAATATGATATTGTTCATTTACGTTTTTTAAAACCCACATTATTTACACGTAATTGTCAAAAAAAGTAATATAAAGTTACCTGTGTAGTTACTCCATGTACATTTTAAACAATAGCTAGGATAAAATATTTTTGGTAATCAGCGGCTAATGAAAAAATGTATCGCATATCAATAAATGTGTGAACTATTGTTGTCTATAATAAATACCGTTTATTTTTGCTATTATTGACAGTTCATACATAGTGTTTATAAGAAAAGAGTATAATTCTAGATTTCGTGTTTGTGTTGTATTGGTATGATCAGCAGGGATAAGTGATTTAACGTTTACCTTGTACACATCCAGACTTACACGCTCCATCCATATTGCAAGAGTTAGCAGCGCAGTTATCAGGACAGGACCATTGACAGTAACTACCATATTTTCCGTCTGGACACGAACTGCAATAACCATTTTCCTGTTCACAAGTATTATCTCCGCAGCTGTTTGAACATTTGTGTTCACATTTCCCGCCATATCGGCCAGATGTACACGCAGTACAATTTCCAGCCAAGCGTTCACAGTTGTTGTTGTGGCAGTCTGCTGAGCAATCCTTGTCACAGTCTATCCCGTACTTTCTTCCGGTAGCACACATCTCACATGCGGTACCGGCAAAGCCTTGCTTGCACGATTTACAATTACTTGCTGAAGTACACGATAGACAAGTTACTGGACAGCTATGACTACAATCGTCTCC